>JANHJO010003200.1:95761-115369 GCA_032468235.1 Pseudoxyrhopus heterurus
TAATTATTGTAAACCGCCCTGAGTCCTTCGGGAGAGGGCGGTATAGAAATTTTATTAATAAATAAATTAATAAATTAGCATTTCCTCTGTAAGGAACTGGATGTTTATAATCACAGAGTGTTCTCATGCTTAAATAACAAGAGGAGCAACAAAGTGAAAAAAGGAACCTCTAGCACTTTGTAAACTCTTGGACAGTCCCTTCTATATTTTTCCTGATGCATCTTTAAATATTGTAGATTTTCTTCCTACTCAAATGATATACAGTCAAATCTTTTGACAAAATCAGGGACAGGTCTGTAGCAAGAATCATGACTTCCCTTCCATGGGTAATACATTACCTTAATGAAGACATTCCCTTCCATGGGTAATACATTACCTTAATGAAGACATTTTTATAGAGAATTGGAATTATTTGAAGTATATCATTCTAATCTGGGTGTGGATAAACTGCAGGTCACCATTGGTCCTACATCTCCCATTTTGCATCCCCCAGAATCCAAAGTCACCTGGGTGAAATTCTGTGACATTAATAACGTTGTTGTACTCTACCATAGAGTAATTCTGTGCAGTTTACAATCATAAAAATATGTCTATACATGTACATTTAAAACCAAATAATTAAAATCAATGTTAAAACCTAAGGACACATGGAGAGAGCGGGCAGAGGTGGCATCTATTGTTACTTGGATCAACCACCTTCACTGTGCTTCAATCATTGGGGCCTGAAGCCAACTGGCAGAGCCATGTCTTTAGGCCCTTATAAAAGGATAGGAGAATAGGTAGAATACATAGATATTCTAAACAAACTCTTTCCAGAAACTTTATTATTATCATCATTTCTGGGCTGAGAATTCCATCGAATCATCCATTATGCCACTATCCCTGTGGCCTCTCATGTCAAAATAAATGAATTAAACTCAGATTAACATTATCTATTCCTGTCCTGCACCTTCATGGATCACTGCCTTGTTATGGCGAAAGGGCTTGCATAGCTCAATTAAGCTATGAGCTATGCCATGCAGGGCCACCCAAAATGGACAGGTCATAACAGAGAGCTCTGGCAAAACATGATCCACTGGAGAAGGAAATGGCAACCCAGTCCCCAAACTTGGCAACTTTAAGACTTGTGGACTTCAACTCCCAGAAATCTGGCTGGAGAATTCTGGGAGTTGAAGTCCAAAAGTATTAAAGTTGCCAAGTTTGGGGACCCATATCTTGCAAATATGTGTTATGGTCAACTATTGTTCGGGATTTTTGTTACAAGTGCAATCCTAATGACGAAGGATGAGTCTTTATATAGTACTTCATTCACTTGTTTTCACATAAACAGACAAACAGCAAAGAGATTCACAAACTCATTCTTTCTTATAGACTAGTTCACCTCGTAGTTTTAATATTTTAAAATAGGGAAACAATCCTTTGGCAACTGTTAGAATTTGTCGCATGAACCTGTAACTTGTTGCCAAGCCTTGTTTCTTGATAAACGACTAACTGGTGTATGTGGTTTTTCAGTGCAGGACAGCAGATATATTTTTGAACCTGAGGACAAAATTCCTTTTATTGTGGTAAAATGGATAACCTGGATCCATTTGTACAAACTCAGTGTGGTTGTGGTAGCAATAGCAAGTCTTCTGATGTATTTTGCTTTCTTAAATTAGGCAAAGATACTGTGTATATTCACTAGAAACTGCTCTGTATTTCCACAGGTTTTGCAATGTAGAATTACTATTTAAATATTATCATATAATCACAGGAAGTTATATACATTTTGCTTAACAATTGAATTTTAAAAGCTGAAAGTCAATATATTTCACTGAAATGAGTAGAAATGTTGCCATATATTTGAGAACAAAACATAATACTGCGGAACAGTTCAAACCAGTATCTACAAACATGGTTATTCCATATATATAACAATACTGTAGCTACTAACTGGGATAGCTGTATATTTCCCAATCTCGCAAGCCATTTAGCTCAAAGGCCATTTGTAGAACGTGAGTTGGAAAGTGAAAAAAAGTACTTTTGTATGGTATTTAAGCTTCTTTCACCACACCCATTTTTGCTCACATCAGCAACTAACTTCTGAATATCAGATTATAGACTTTGTATGCAACTTCATTCTACCTTCTCAGCTACTTTCATTTTAGCAACTTACACAATAATTTTTTTGGAGTGGGGAAGAGTGAGGGAAAATGTTTATTTCAGATTATCCAGAGAATTAGCCTTAAATTTACCTTGTGCTTGTCTTATTAAAAAAAATGAATTTATACCGACAATCAAAAAATAACGTGGTATACAACTTTTCTTAGGCTTTTCCTAGTCTGAAATCTAATTTTCTAATTATTTCATATTCCTATTTAACAGAGGTATTTTAAAGCAGTGAAGCTTTATGAATTAAACAATAAGGATCTTCATTATTGATTTAAATCTTAGGAAAAACCCACCTAATATAACACCTTCAAGTAACATCTTCAACACATCAATCCAGAACATGGAAACTTTGTTAACTGGAATTAAAGAAGCACTAAAGCAGAGGTCTTGAAACTTGGCAACTTTAAGACCATAGCTGGCTGAGGAATTCTGGGAGTTGAAGTCCACAAGTCTTAAAGTTGTCAAGTTTCAAGACCTCTGCACTAAAGGAATGAACACAAGAATTCTCCTGAAAACAATACTTAGGGGCATTCTCTAATTTTTCTGGTTCACTTGCAGGAAACTTATTTTTTTTAAAAAAAAATCTATGAAATTAAAAATGAAGTTTCCAGTCTGATGTTATCACAGGACTATGCATCACAATTTAGTATTATTGTCCCATTCTCTAAACATTTCAATTCATCGCAAACTGGGCTTACCTGGTGGTTTAGAAGGACTTTCTCCAGGTGAAGTAAATATAGCCAACTAGATAGCCAAATATAGCCAACACTAGAGCTAAAAATGGGATGGTTAAAATATTTGATGCTGCTCAGCATTCAATTATCTGCTGTCCAAGCCTGGTGCTGCAAACAGGGCAGAAAGGTCCTAAGAACTCAAATTCAACCATCAATTGGATGAAAGAAAAAGGGGGAAGCAAGCTAAACAAAATATATCAGGAGATAAGTGCCAGTTTTAAATTAAAATCCTTTATTTTTTCCCAAATACAATTCACAACTTATACATAGTGGGGGAGATGCTCAGACTGTGCAAAATAAGGATGGCCTTCCTTTAAATTTGCTAAACTATCCAGAATGGGTGTTCTTCTCCAGAAGGGGACAAGAGGTAAAGTCCTCTCAAATGTACAGTAACTTAAACCGTTTTATAAAATGATCGATTGAACTTAACATATTACATAGTAAGGCAAACTTGAATTCTGAAGGGTTTCCTATCAGTAGAAGAATTTTTTTCCCCATGAATTACTTGGGATCAATTTTATGTTTTGTTTTTATATATTATATACTAATGCTGTCATTGCTGAACTGCCAAAAAGAAGTGATTTGCTTTACATATTGCACTGACAGACAGAAGTACACAGTGTAACTGGTGAAAAAGAATACAAGCTCATGTAGTAGATTTTAAAAAGAGGGAAGAACTCAAAACCAACCTTTGGACACTTCTCTGTCAAATGATTCAGAAAAAAAAATTAAAACTGCAAGAGATTTGGCTTTTCTAAAATAAAAAATAAAGTGAAAGCAGCTAAAGAGCAAACATGGTATTGCAGTTTGAAATTCATTGTCAAGACCAAGAACTGAAGACCAAAGCATTTTTAAAACATGGAAGATAAGCATGAGTCCAAGCAGAATTTAAATTCATTTAACTGTTTAAAAATAATGGTCCTTAAACTATTCTAGTGATAATTTTAATTAAATAAAAGTTAATCCAGATTACATTAATTTCTTGTTTGCTTTTTAAAAAGATCCCTCACTCTCTTTAAAGGAAAAAGTGCATCAGACTCCCTTTTAGCAGCTACTCAAAATTGTTCTTCTAAAAAATAGCTTAGACTTTTTACTGTAAAATGAGGGCTTCTTAAGCCCTCACATGGGAGTTCTGTTCAAATGATAAATGAAGTAATTTATTATCAAATCCAGAATTTAAATAAAAGCCATTCTTGCAAAGACAAAAAAAATCAAGAAAAGAAAGCATGCACTCAAATTAGCAGTGGAGACAAATATACGTATTTCTACAGGCACTGGCAGACGCAATTTAATTGTTACCGTTACTCGATGTAACACACACCCCACCCTACAATACATTTTTTTCATCCACTAATCACTGAGGTACCAATATTTAAGAATGGAAACTTCAATATTGAAAAATAAAACCTAAAGTTGAAGTAATTTTTATTTTCCCCAGGGAAAAAAAAAACTATGGTGAGATTTGTATGAAATGTTAGTATACTTATAGAATTTTACAATTACATTGGCTTTTCTTTCTCTCTTAAACAAAAAAAAGTTGTGTTCTGTGTACACAGGTTCTTGATAAAATGTTCACCATTTATATAACAGGAGTCAGTAGACTTGCAAATGAAAAGAGGAGCTCTTGGCTACCTATTGGCACATCTTCCTGGTTACCAAGAGGATTTGAAGTCTGAAACAACCTGTTGTAAATTCAGAACAAGATGCGCCATGCCACACAGTGCAACAATTTAGGTGCAATGCTCGATGAGACACTCACAAAGAAGAGCTGTATGGAAGTTATTATGTCCAACTGCAAAGCAATTCCACACAAATTGCATTGAATGCAAAAGATGCTGCTGCCATGTTTGTTGAGAAGTCCTCCAATTAACGCAGCCAAAGTTTAAGACGCAATGCATCAACTCCATTTAAATAGTATCTGAACAACCTCTTGTCTCGCACAAAGCCAAGATTTTCATAAAGTTTCAATGCAGACTTGTTCGTGATCTCAGTCTCCAGGACAACCTGCAAAATAAGACATGTTTTTCAACCAGGTTTTTTTTTTGGTCTACTTTTTAATTTATTTGCAAGACTTATATGGCTGCCTAGGCTCATGTAGATTTTAGGCAGTTCGCAACAAACCATAAAAATACAAATAGAAATACGCTTCTCACCCAGGTGCCAGACCAAATGGTCCCCAGCTCAATCGTAGTCCAACACTTGAGTTCCTAGCCCAAGTTGAATTGCATATTAAGGTGAAAGCAAGCTTGTTGATCAAATATTATAGCACAGCTTGCAATTATTTATATTTACAAGTTCCCTGGCATTAAAAAGACATTCCATAAGATTCTTGAACTCTCCCAGGATCCCAGAGGTTGCTCTCTTTTAGTGTTTTACTATCAACAATCCTTAGAAGGGATCCTGATGTCATATATTTATATGTTATTAAGGTATTAACAAATCATGTACTAATGATGCTTATATGCTATTTTGGAAGAATTAGCCTTCTGAAAATTGGGATATAAATAAGAAAATAAATTATAAGCAATCTACAGTTAGCTCACTATATTCTCAATTTAATTTTCCACAATTATACTAGTTAATGACTGCAATAAAATTGATTTAATTGAGTAATGTTTTATGAGGATAAAAATGGAGAGAAGGGAGGAAGCAGTTTGCATGCTGTCCTGAATTCTTCAGAAGAAAGTTAGGGGTAAAGATAATATAATTAAAAGAATAATTTTAGCATATACAAACTTGCAGAGTCAGGTTTCTAGAACAAAGGAAAATCCTGCATTCTTAGAGCTACAAAATCAGACAATCTCCTATGGCAAAGTTAATACAATTAAAATGATAAATACTTAATGTGATTATCTCACCCAATACCATCCAGACTATACATTAATGTCAGTTAGGAAGATCAGTTTGTTTTACCACTGATAATTTTGACTCACAATGCAATGAGGAAAAGTAAGGCAACTATAGTGATGGTGCTAACAAGAAATGTTTCCCTGGTGTCCATTCTTCTTGCACAAAATATTGGAAGATATACTTGCTCAGGCAGACAACTAATCCAGAACCAGACTCTGTATTTACGCTTGCCAGTCATTTATGCTGTTTTTCTGGGTTTGCTTTTCTGATTTGAAACTTCGTATTTATTGTTCGTAAGTAGTGTTGGTTTCATTGTAATACTTTATTTAAGGTTACGATCATGTGGTAGGGAATCAAATGTCTTCTTGTAATCAAGCCATGCTACATTCAAGTTGGTTTTCCTTCTTTTGCAGTTTTCCAGAATCATCTTGTCAATTAGGAGTTGATCTTTTGTTCCTCTGCTGTTGGAGTAGTTACCTTTCTGCTTGGGTGGAAAGAGCTTATTTTTATCTAGATGCTGCTGGACTGCATCAGCTACCACACTAGTTAGCAATTTAAAAATTTGCTGTTAAGCAGGTAATTGCCTGTAGTTGCTTGGTGCTACCCCCTTTGCTGGATTTTTCAGGTAGATTATCCCAGATATTAGTAACTCTTCAATTTCACTTTCTTGCAGTACATTGTTAAACTACTTGGCAAAAAGTGGGTATAAACTAATCAGAAGTTTCAACCAAAATCTATGCAATTCATCTTCTCCTGGTGCTGATAATTCTTGATTTTCTTGCCCTTTTCTCCACCATTTCTGCTGTTATTACAAGTTCTTTCATTTCATCTTTTTTATTCTTATCCACCTTCTTTAACCAAGCTGTGTTCTTGCTATATTTCTTTGAGTTATCCCAATTCACCCAAAACTGCAGTTTCTTCCTTATCAGGTGATGACTGATTCACTGAGGTATCTCCATTAATGGACTGATAGAAACATTTCTGATTGGATTAAAATTAGAGGTTCTACCTATAATTTGCAATTCAAGTTTTGTATCTGCTAATTTTTTTGGCTGTTATTTGTTACTTTATTATTTCCAGTGTTCTTTGAGCTTCCTTGTTTCTAAGTGCTATTTCTTGATTAGGTATTAGTGTTCTTGTTTTTCAGTTTTTTCTTTCTTTCATCTGTTCTAGTTTACTTGAATCTGATCTCAGTTTGCTAATCTTATTTTCCAGCCTGATCTTTCATTTTGGTGGTGCACTGTTTGGCTTTTTTTCTTCTTTGTTGATTTTGCATCCCAGGTATTCAGTTATAACTGTAGATGTGCTGTACATTAGTTGGTTTGTTTCATCCAGTGAGCTGGTGCTTATATTTAATATTACAGCATTGGCATCTTTTAATGCTTATGCTAGCTGTTTCTTTGGAACAAGCTTCAATGCAAGCAACCATATTCTGTTGTTTTTGTGCTGTTCTAGATGCTCAGTTATTCTTTGTTTCAACTCTTCTAGTTCTTTAGTTAGAGGGCTTTGTTCTTTCTGAAGCAGAATAGAGAGGTGCCTGGTTTCCAAATGAAAACAATTCTATATGCTGTGCTGACTTCATCTAACTGCCAACTCTCCTTAGTTTGCCTTTATAGTCTGAGTTACTTCTGGCAAGGCTTTGATTTCTTTGTCCTGGGTAGACTTTTGCAATTCTTCCAATTCTGCTTCTGTGAATACTTTATTTCATATTATAAACTGATGTTGATCTGCTAGGCTCTGTTCTGTTATTTCTGTTGTTCTTAAAAATCCTCTTGTTGGACTTAAACTGTAATAACAGATCATTATTTCTTTGTTTTCAATCACTATATATTTGTGACGGGTAAACACCTTTCCTTCCAGTAGTTCTGCAGCTGCTAGCTCTGGTTGCTCCCTAGTCCTTTAGCTTACTTTTCACCAGATGTCCAGGAAATCCAACACCTAGTATGGTCCTTGTTGACCCAGGTGACCACGGAGCCAGCATGGGTTTCTGTAATTTACATGCTATCTCATTTTCATGTACTAGATTCCCAAAATATCGTAACTTTTTAGTATACTATGCAAGCTCAAATCATTACTTTAGGTCACTTACATTACTATCTGGATCAGTTTAGGGTTTTTGCTCATGTAAAGACAGATTTCATGTATTTTTCTGCGCAGCCCAAAGAAGCCAAACTCATTCTTTGGAGTCCCAGAAATCATTCACTATAATGTTTTTCTGAATATATTTTACTTAAACCGAACCCTGCTTACATAGTAAACTGCATTTGAAAGTACAGCCTTCAAATGAAGCAAGGGAGAAAAACAAAGTTCTTTCAAAAAAACAAAATAATTACCTCATCACAATCTCCTTCTACCATGGCGTAAATAGCTTTCTTAACCAAGTTTGTACCTGGAATACAAATAAAAAACAAAGAATTTAAACATCAAGTACAAATTATTACAGTATGAACTAGTCTATGTTCTGATCTTCCAACACATGCATAATTTAAGAAGTAACAATTAGTAATATGATAGTCTACACATTTTTAAAAAAATTGTCTCGTAAGGGAGAGGGAAGGCAATCCAAACACCCACGTCTTTTACATTAAGTATAAATGAGATATCATGGCACAACATTCAAAGATTTTATTTAGGATTATTCTTTACTATTGACTTACAAAAATTTGCATAGCAATTTCCAGAGGCAGTTTCACTTAGCCTGCCACATCATAGTGTACTGTAAAAGTAAGGGAACCAATGGGGTACAGAATAAGCTGATAAAATTGTGCATATTTCTTTCCTTTAATAGGTTACATTTCTGTCCCCAGTCTCCTTTTAACCTACGAATACAGCGGTGGCTCACAAGAGAAAGCAGCCAACCTAAAGAGAATATATTTCCCAAATATGAGGCATGTTTGTCTTGTCAACATCACTGCAGCAGAACTGTATGAATAGGGTCGGTGATGAGTTCAACGTGGATATCCACAGAATAAGGACTCATGAGCTGCACATAAGTATATGACAATAGCAGAGTGCTTCATTTTAAAAATTATTGATTAAAGTAATTGCCACAAAGAAAGGCAATTGTATGCAAAAATATTTACCTCAAAGCAATAGCTAACTGAAAGTATATTACTTTCAGAAGGCTTCAAAAAGATGCAACTGCTATTCTTACCTATGCCTTTTCTTCTGTATTTGGAATCCACCGCTAACATGGCTATATAACCTCTACGAAACATCTTTTTGTGCATGTCCAACTTGCAGACGATTGCACCTACGCACTCATCATCTACCATTGCCTTAAAAACAAAACAAAAACCAAACAAAACACAACTTGTAGGTTAAGGCTAACACACAGTGCCATAAAATCACAATTTTATAGACACATTTTTAAAAAAAGATCCCATCTTGGAAATTCCCCAAAATTTTACTTATTAACAGAAGCTTAAATTAATTTCTTGGAAAAGTAATATTATACTCTTTGGCTTGGATGTTAAGTTGTATGAGCACAAATATCTATTTAGACACATGCATAGTGTATTAATTTGCTATCACAAAGGACTAATAGTGAATAAGAAACTGCTCCAGAATGGGTAGATGCATCTTTTATGTATGGAGTGATAGCACTCAGGGTGCCTTTCTTCTCTTTATTGCTTTTTTTAGTCTTTGCTGTTTAAGAAAGCTTCACAAATCTTCTAAGGGGCTTGTGTAACAGGCACACATGTTAGGAAGCTCTGCAAACTACCTTCTGTTTATAATATTTAGTACTCTACACATTTTCTTTAGCTTGTTTGGCTAGGATCTTATACAGTATTTTATCCAGTATCTCAGTGTAGTTTGAATTATTCTTCAGTGATACTTTTCTACTCTTGAGAATGGATCTTTTATTTTTATGAGGAACAGAATTATTAAATTCTAAGTAAAAAGTACGTAACTGAAACATGAAAGAAGAAAAAGCCTTTATAATTTCAATAGTCAAAGATTATGAAATGTAGATCAATTTTAACATGTAATTTTTAGTGAGCACATTTTTAAATTTTAGGTTTCATAAAGATATTTCTGACAAATCAATTGCATGGTTCTTTTATACATAGATATTGCGAGATATATATACTTTTATCTATATTTTACAGTTAGTTTCAAAATATGTTTCTCTTGCTGGCGGATCTTACAAAAAGTACTAACATCAATTTTTATCCTCCTATAAAAATACATAACTTAGAATGTTGAGATTGGAAAAAATAAGAATTGAAAAAAAGAAAATGTCATAAATCCTGACAAAATATACTGAATCTAGTTACAGCTGTAGGTGACATTTTAGCTGAAACCTAACTTTCATTTTTTTTCTGATCTACTTTTTGCATTAGGTGCATAAAGTAAGATCAAGAAACAGCTAACACAACTATTCAACCATTTGATTAATATGATTATGCTAGCATTCAAGGTAAGCATTGCAGATGTTTATTTACACAATATTTATAATGCTTACAGAACTGATTGTTGCTGCAAAGGAGCATGGTATGAGCAAGATTATTGACCAAGTTTCATGCAAGTCAAGAATAAAAACTTTATTCTGGAATCTCATTTAGAATCTTAAGATTCTAAAACACCCAGGCAATCGCAAGGGTCAGAATTCATATTTTCACCTAAAAATGAAGCTAGGTCTAAGTTGTGTAAGTAAATTAATTATATCTGCAGAAAATTTGATAAATTAAAGAAATGAGCATTATTAGATTCAGATTAGATCAAACTTAGACTGATCCTGCAATAATTTCTGATAGACAGAAAGGGCAGTGAAGCAGCAATAATAACTGGAAAGATCAATGCCTGAGTATTCCAAACCAGTGTTATGATCATCTATTCCTATTCCTGTGAGTGATCAGTATCTGATCCTGGGAAATCAGAGGATTTTTTCTGTCCTTCTGAGAAGGCAATTCTAAAAAAAGCATTTTGGTTAAAGCAGTTTGGAATTACTTCCTAAATATTTTCTAGACATTCCAATTTATATACCTCACTATCCAAATCGAATCAAGTCAGGTATATGCTACAGACTTCACCTACAGCTTCTTGGCTTATATTTGTCAATGCACTTTCAAGTCCTTAGCTTTTTTCTTTTTATTTTTTTGAAGGCACATTAACCATAATTTATTCCATTATCCCAGCCACAGAAAAACACACCAGGCAAATTCATGAAAGGGGGGGAAATCACATATGCCATGTAAAAATCAGACTGAATCAATAATGCAAACTGAGAGTGGACTGATTTTAGGTTTGTCAGATTTGCTTTTGTATACCAAAAGGTATGCATTTAGAATTAAAGAATTGAGGAACTATGTTTCAATCAGTTCCAGGGAGTACCCTTTAGGACTTTTATTTCTTCTATTCCAAGAGTATATCTGGGACAGTAACTTTCCAAGTATATTAAAATCCTTAAAAGTTAAAATCAAAGCTAGCTGTTCAAATACTAAAATAATACCAATATTATTACCAATATAATACACATATTATTGCCAATATAATATCAATACTAAGCAAGGTTTAAATAATGGTTAATCCAGATAATATGTGAATTTTCTTGAGCTTTCCAACTATGTTAAAATCCTTAAAAGTTAAAATCAAAGCTAGCTATTCAAATCCTAAAATACCAATATGATCACCAATATATTAATCAATGTTTGAATAATGTTTAATCCAGACAACATGAGGGTGTTCCTGAGCAATCAAAAGGTAAATAAATCCTAGTTGCCTTGAAAGTAATATTGAAGGAAAAACTTATATAATGATCTTTGACCTAATTTGCAGGCAATCTATAAAAACTCCTCATATCACATAGGGATATTGGTATTTTCACAAAACATGTTCTTCATAATATATGGAAAACAATAATTTTGAGCAGCAACACACCATATTCCTCCATATTACATCCTGGTTTGATGATAGTCCCTACCTAAAAGGAAACCTAGAAGGACCAGTTGCAGCCTTACTTAACAGAGCATATAAAAGTAACCCTTCCGGTTCTTAATTAACTGCAATGTTACTGCGTTAACCTTTAACACCCTTCAATACTAGAATATTCATTAATAACCCAATACATCAAGATAACATTGCTGAAGATTTTGAAGATAAACAAACATCACTATATCCCCTACACTCATATTAAACTAATAAGAATAGGACTGGCATAATGTTTCTCAGTTATTTTCTAAGTTTTTGTTATATAGACAAACATATATAACCATTTCTAAAGTTTTTTTTGTCATGTCATTTTTTTGTTTTTAAAAAGTCAAGACTATATTTAAAAATAAAGTTTGTTACATTTCCAACCACTATTTTTGTTTCTAGTTTGCTGTAGAGATATTATGCTAGTACTGAAATATTGAACAGCAGTTTGGATTTCTGAATTCTTTTTCATGAGGCAGCATAGGGAAAAATTGTAAACTTTTCTGTACGGTCTAAGCCAGTCATTGCTTAGACTGTCGATTCATTAGCTAAACAAACAGAAATATAGAAATAGGCCTTTCTTATTCTTAAATAATAGTTGCTACCTATTTTCATTATTTTGCAAAAGGGAAAATATATTTCAAATGAAAGCTGGACATAGCTCATCCAGCTAGGGCAAGAGTTTCCCCAAGGATATGCCCCTTATAAGCATTTATTTATATTACACTGATGTATTACTATACAAATTTTCTCATGCCATCCTATCTTTATCCCACTCAGGCAAGTTTTTGTGCTTATTGTTCCTTTTGCCTTTGCTTCAACACCTCAAATATCCTAAGAAAGCTAAAACTTGTTAGTATCTCATAGGCATCTGATAAAGTAGAACAAAGTCCATGTATTTTGTCATTTCTCTGACAAGATCAAATAAACTTACTAGATTTTCTCTCTGAAAATTTTAAAAATGATTGTATTAAGGGTCTGTAGACATTAAACATGTCAAACCATTAGAAACTTTTCTTTCAATTTGTAAAATATTTTAGAGATATCTTAAGAGAACTGACTTTCAAGTAAACATACTTTTTTCCCGTTGCTTGTATGATACCTGCAGAGTTTTAAAAGGAAGGCTGGCTAATCTGATATTTGACTAAGTAGATAGCAGTTTAGTCTGCTAATAAGTAATAACAAGAAACACTAACATAATTATCTTTTTAAAAATAAATATTTAATGTAGTATGGTAGAATCATTTAAGAAATCCTCCCTTTTTTCCTTCCAAACTACCCTCTCCTTACAATTATGGTTCAAGATCTATGCTCACCTTTTTATGGGAGAATGAACTGCTTTCTGTATATAGAATCATGTCTATTTAAGACATACAATTTGGTAAGAGGCATGTTGCACATAACATGTAGGCTTTCATCTCTGAAAATAAGTTGCAATTTAAATTTTATACAAAAACATTAAAATTACATAAATGGTACCAAGTTAAAATTGAATACCATGAAGTACCAAGGAATATTCATATTTAAAATTCCCCAAATGAGTTTTTCAGAAGCATTGTAAGATTGTATTAATCCTAATTTACTTCTCAAACATTTGCTCCATAAATAAAAAACTTTGTACAAATTTCAACTCAAACATTTTCTAAGACATTACTACTTCTGATTTTAAGTGGGCACACATTGATAGAGCAAACTCTAAAAACAAACTAATGACAATATAACTCAGCATCCCCAAACCATTTAAAAATAAGCATATGCAATTCCAAATTCACCAAGCACAATTCAATTTCCTTTATCTTGGGAACAAAATTATAGAGAGATTGGTCTTCAGTTTACACTGTACAAGTGGGCAAAGTTTATGAATAATTCTGCATAATTCAAACTACACTTACACAATTACCTAGTTTGCGTATTTATTTCACAATTTGACTACTGGTGAATGACAGATGTGAGAATTTTGCTTACCCTATTAACTTTCTCCATATCACCCACTGCTGTCCATCCATCTCCAACACTCTTCCTTTTACCCTTCAACCTTGCAACACATTTTTAATCATGTCTGCACCCCCAACTTACCAAAAAGCAAAGCTGAGGCCAGTTGTGGATAAAATACCTATAAGTGTAAATGGAGTAGGGTTCAGACAGATCTTTGGTGATCAGTCTCATGATGTCTGGCATCTGTAGCTCGGACTCGTATCGGACATATCGTATTGTGAGGTCCCCTTTCTCCTCCTTCACCTGCTGGGGGCCCCAGGAAGTGTCTGTATGGGGACCCATGGAGCATTTTTGCAAACTGCAGGTAGAGGCCAAGGATCTGGAGAGAAGTAGCAAGGACTCCTCTTCCCTTTCCAACTCCTGGTCCTCGCCTTCCTCCAACTCTCCTCCCCCAACCAGCCCATTCCTGTCCCCAGCAGAGGGAGCAGAAGCATCATAGTGGTGATGGTGGTGTTGGTGTTGCTGCTGTTGGGACTGTGCAGTCCTTGCCTGGGGGCAAGGGACCTGGTGGTGGTTGCTGAGTGAAGATGGACTTGTCTCCCGTTCCCCTCCCTGACAGGGATGCTGGGGCTCCTGCCCGTGTCCCATTGTTTTGCCAGGGCCAGTGGGGATGGTGGCCTTGCTGTTTTTCTTGCTATTGGGCGGACACTGGTTCTCGTTGCTGTTGCTTAAAACCTTGTCCTTCAGGGAGCTTCGCAAGTGCCGCAAGTCCGACCCAGCGATGAGCCCGTTGAGCTGATGGTAGTGGCGATGGGGCTGGCAAACGCGGCGGCGGCGGGGCAGGCTCCCCTCTCGCATGCCTTCATCCTCAGCTTCCTCCTCCTCCTCCTCCTCCCTGCAGGAGCGCCTTCCCCCTTCCTCTTCGTCCTCCTCTTCCTCCTCCTCCTCTTCAGCAGTTCCCGGAAAGGGAGAAAGGAGCGCAGCGGCGGCTCCCGGCGGCGAAGCGAGGAGGCTGCTAGGCCCGGGCGGTACCTCGGCCATGTCCTGAGGAGACCAAAAGGAAGGAGGGAAGCGAAGAGAAAAAGAGTGAAAGTGTAAGAAGAAAACGCCCAGCTCTTCCCTCTTCCTTTTCCATTCACACAACCCCACCCGCGTGTTCCCTCTTCTCCTCCTCACCCCAAAGTCCCTTCAGCAGCAGCCGCGGCACCTCCCGCTCCCTTTCTCCGCTCCTCCTCATCCAGCGGCCGTAAAGCGCGACTAGGTTTCCTGTCAGGCCTGGCCGCCGCGGCTCCAGAATCAGGGAGGAGGCGCGACACTTCGCGTCGTTTTACTTTATGATTGGCCCCGAGGAAGGACTGAGGGAGAGGAAGGAGAAAGGGGTCAGAGGCGTGGCTTCTCACGAGCTCCTTTCCCTCCGAGGCGACCGCGCGCGACATTTGATTGCAGCTCGCTTTACGGCTGGCCTTGCCGCTAGGGTTGGTACTGTATTGTTACTGGCTCCATTCCGCTTGCGGTGGTAGTCAGAAACTCTATGGTCAGAAAAAGGAGAACGAGACCGTACTTGTGGTTACCTTCCTGTAGTGGAAGGCTCTGGCGACCTCGGCGCAAGCGCACATTGTTACGAAGCGCCGACTAGGCGGGAACAAACTTGAGTGAGGCGGGTGGGGGAAGCGAGTGCTGAGGGGCATTTTCTACCGGACAAGGACTGGAGTATATCAGCAGGGCAGCCTATACAGCAGAGAATTTTTTTTAAGGGGAGGGCGGTTGTGCCTTATATATGGAGGAAGGCTCCTCCCGCTCCCCGAAATACAGTCAGCATTTTTCAAACTCGGCGAGTTTTAAGATGTGTGGACTACAACTCCCAGAATTCCCCAGCCAGCATTCTGGTAATTGAAGTCCTCACATCTTAAAAGTTGCCAACTTCGGTCAACCTTCTATTAGAATGACCAGATTCTTTAACATTAATCAGTTGAAACATGGAAGAGTTATTGCCATATTGTGTGTGTGGTCGCTCATTCCCGCTTCATCAGACAAAACTGGGAAGATGCCACTCCGATGAACAGAGAGCTAGTTTGGTGCAACGGTGAAAGGCACCAGGCTAGTGATTTTTAGCTGGGTGCCTTTGGGGCAGTCCCTGTCTCTGAGCTCTAGGGAGAAAGAGACAAGACAAACCACACCTGCAAATGTTGCCAAGAAAACTGCAGAGGCAATGGTGGTTGTGGAGGACCGTTCAAATAGACAATCTGCTCAAATTTGTCAGTCCAATTTGCAGGTGTATGAACCAGATATTTCATAAAATAACTGAGGTAAATCATTTGGTTTAACCCAGCTATAGCATGCATCATCTAAGGTGTAATGACCAATGGTGTTCGCTGAAGTGATAAGGCCTATACCCAATGGATTTGGAGAGTGCTGAGATGTGGAATTTGGCCTATTCAGTAATTTATTTGCTATTAAGTCCCTGCTTCCTCCATTTGATTCTTATTTCTACTGAAATTTCCCAGTCAAGTGACGATCATGAATATTAGACTACAATTTTCCTGTTGGTGTGGAAGCTACCGTTCAACATACCTGGAAGATACCAGTTAGGAGAAAGCTACGCACCTGTTTTTCACTCCTTTTATATAGTCTCGACACTTGCAAAGTGTTTACTGCATTGTTGAGATAGTCCAAGTAATACACGGGCCATTTTGTTTGTTGGTTTTTTTCCTAAGAAACCCTCATCTGTTCAGCTTGGAATGGCCATGTTCTTTCAGTCTGAAGTCATAAAGGCGGCAGTGATGTCAGAAATGACCTCTTGGGTGAGGTCAGTGATATTGTGCAAAAAGGACTAGAAATTTGAATTCCATACAAATTCAGGTATGGAATTCACTACATCAGATGGTGACAATGACCATTATATTAGATAGGTTTAAAAAAAGGAACTAGATAGGTTCATGGGCTGTGAAACTTATCAACAACTAATCTTGATGTAAGTTCACTGTCCCATAAATAATTGTTATCATATATTAAATACCAGTTGCTGGAGAATGATAGAAGGAAGGCATATTTCAGCTAGCTATGTTTGTAAGTTATATGAATGCATCTAATACGCCCCTGTGTGAAACAAAGATGGGCTAAGTAGGCACTTGAAATAATTCAGCAACATTAAACTTATGCTCAAAGTAATGCAAGTTCATTTGAAACATGTACGTTTCATGGTGCTTGCTAAGTAGAATTGTCATTAATATTTAGTTTGGCATTTAAAAGACACTTGTAAGCTTGAACTTATTATAAATTAATATTTCAATTGTGAGGCTGCCCAACCAAAACAACAATTTAGAAAAATAAGGAAGAAAAACATTAATAGAAATAATACAGCTGACCAGAAGACCAACCTCAAAATGTAAAAAGATCAATATCATTACCATCACCAAAAATGGGGGGGAGGCTTGAACACTATCCTAACCCAAGACCTGGGAGAACAGGTAGGCTTTTAACCATTTGTGAAAAATCAGAAGTGGGTGTAGTATGTATTTCTGGGTGGATTTCATTCCAGGGGACAGGAACCATCACTGAGAAGGTATGCAAAATTACATTTCTTAATTGACACTCCTTGAGAATGCCCTCACCTCTAGCTGGCCTCACTTAATGGGTGGAAACATACAGAAATAGCCCCTCAAGTAGCCCGATGCTATGCAATTTATTTTCTGTTTTTCTCTCTTGGCCATGGCCTCAGTGGTTTAAAAGAATCATTAGCATTCTAAAAAAAATAACCTCATATGAGCCATTTGTACAGCTGGAGGTTTTGTAGCTAATATGTTTGCTTAATGGGTACCTCTTCCAATGCCCAGACCACAGAAATGGAAATGGAGTTTTAGAATATGGTGTTTTAACAAATATATGTCGCCAGGGGGCAATGTTGCATAGGATTCTTTGCATCATTTTCATTCATTCGTGGATCAGAAACATGATTTACCTGTCTGGATTATTTACTTTTAGATCATTCTGTGTATTTTGTCCATAGATATGGCAAGTTGGATTGACTGTTGTAGACAAAGGCAGCTGCATTTTGCCTCCTCTTTTCTGGCTTTGGTGGAACTGGGCACTATAATAGTCATTTTATGGTATGCAAGCCACTCCTAGTGGCATAATTTTGGAAATTGCTGTAGCATGCATGTTTTCCATTGCCTTTTACTGGGTTTTTTCCCCCCAGCTGATGGCAGCCACAAAATTGAGAACTGGACTCCTTATGCATTGCCAACACTGCTGTTGTAGAACTAATCAGGGAAACAGCTTATGTGATGTTAGTTGTGCTGTTTATACCTAGGCTTAACGGCCAATCATGTATTTTTTCAAAACATGAACCAGGAGGGAAAGCAGCCCACTAAGTGCTATTTGGAAAACATGTGAGAAAGGGCTGAGACAGTTACAAGATGCAGAAGAAATAGCAATTCAGTAACTGGAATACAGTGGAACCTCGGTTCACGACCACAATTGGTTCCATAACTTTGGTTGTGAACCGAGTTGGTTGTGAACAGAAGCGTTTGTGAACCGAGGTTCCACTGTATAGACATTTTCTACAGAATTGCAGAGGAAATACATTGCAAAGCCTCGCTCTGTTGGCAGGAATAAACCACTAGTTTGGCTCAAAAGAACAGCAAAAAAAACCAAAAACCCTTCAGATAAGTAGTGTTTGATGAAAAAAGAAAACGAAATCAAGAAATTTCAACAACTGTGATTCAACAACAAATTCTATGTAGAAATAATGCTCAAACACTCTCGTGTTTCATTTTTTCCTTTATTCCCTGTGTAATACAGTATTAGACTTTTTCTTTTGAGCTGGCTGACTAGTTTCCATCTGGCCTTTGTTTCTGCAACTGTCAGATTAGTGAAAACTAACTCATACATGAGAGCATAGATATCCTTGCATAGCAGTGAAATTCTGGACAAAATACAACACAGTGCCTGGAGTACAAGTGTATTATCGTTCACAATTCAAATCCTGAAATGCTCTAGCAATGATGTGCCCTGTGCAGTTAGTCCTCAACTTACGACCACAATTGAGCCCAAAATTTATGTTGCTAAGTGAAATTTGTTAAGTGAGTTTTTCCCATTTTATAACTTTTCTTGCCACATTTGTTAAGTGAATCACTGCATTTGTTAAATTAGTAACATTGTTAAGTGAATTTGGCTTCCCCATTGATTGTGCTTGCCAAAAGGTTGTAAAAGGTAATCACATGACCCTGGGACAGTTATCAAGCATCCAAATGTAAATCACGTGACCATGGGGATGCTGCAATGGTCAGTGTGTGAAAAATGGTCATAAGTTACTTTTTTCAGTGCCGTTGTAACTTCGAATAGTCACTAAGCGAACTGTTGTAAGTCGAGGACTACCTGTACTACTGCAATTGTATTGTACAGTATTCTCCCTGACCTAAGTTTTCTCTTTTATATATAAATATAAAGATAAAGATGACATCAGCAAGTATTGCGGGCCCAATTGGCAAAAGAAAGCTCAGGACCATATTGGTTGGAAACATGTGGAGGAGGCCTTCATCCTGCAGTGGATAGACAATGGCTAAAATGATGATGATGATTTATATATTGCATATGTTTTAATATTTTTTCTTTTATTTGTTTTTGTAGTCATCCAAAGTTACACTGTTTGAAAGGGACGTATTATGAATCTAAACAAAGTAAATCACAGTAGATCTTCATCTTAGAACAGGATTTCTCAAACTGTGAGGTGTACCTCCCTTGGATCCTCCCTTTGTTACTTTGTTACAATAAATACATCTTTGCCAAAGTTTCACTGTTTTCATTGTTCATTTGTGTTCATTTTTCAGTTGGGACTTTTAAGAAATGTATATAAATTAAATTTACACTAAAAGGAGATGTGATGACAAAACGTTTAGGAGTCTCTGACTTATACTGAAGTTGACTATAGCGTGATACATCCTGAAATATTTTTAATTGGGAAATGTGAGCTGCATTGCCATAAACCCAGTCAATGTGTGCCTGAGTATCTTGTGAAGTA
>JANHJO010003200.1:145050-155736 GCA_032468235.1 Pseudoxyrhopus heterurus
ACAGGAAGGCCTGGAGGAACATTGTCCATGGGGTCGCGATGGGTCGGACACGACTTCGCAACTAACAACAACAACAATGTATATGTCGAGATCATATTTTGATTATTATATTGAATCTGTAAATTTGTATTTATATATATTTTTTGTTTAAGCCAATTTCCTCACCCTCATGAATAACCAAAATATGTCGGATGTCATCCATTCTGAGAGAAATATGTGTAAGACTATAGGTTTTTGTATGTTCCAATAATCAATTTTGTCTTAGCAGACAGTTTGCAATGCTGCACATGCTTATTTTATTTATTTATTAAATTTATATGTCAAGCAGCTCTGGGCGGACTATCTGCTATTAGATTACTAACATCACTTATCTGAGAAATGCAATTTTCTATGGCCTTAAATACTCAATTATTTATATACTTATCCATTTATCTTCATATTATTTCAATATAAATGTTACCATGAAGCTAGAAAAATATCGTTTTTGCTACTTTTTGTTAATGGTCTAATTGGCTTAAAAAGTTTTTATAGAATTCCTTTATTTGCATACTTTTTGTCAAACAGTAAAAAAAAAAGATACCTATTTTGTATTGTTCATTAAAAACATTTTTATAACTGTGAGGTCTAGAAATATGAAGTATGAAGAAATAATGTTCTCTGAAAATAAATATAAGTGCTTACATTTTGCTTTCCAATCTTCTTTTGATGATTATTGGCCTGATACAAAGATCATCTGGGCTGTCTTGATGGAGTTCTAGAAGGTTCCTGTTGGCTACTGGATATTATTGATTTTAATTCTTGACTTCTCACATAGTCAAGAAGTAAGAAAGTTCTGCTTGTCTTTCATTGTATCCTGCAGTTTGCCCAAATGTTCCTTGCATCAATGACTCTATCTATCTATCTTATCCTCAATCCATCAAATACTACTACGTAGCATTTCAACATTCCAAATTCCAGTGGTATAAAAAAGGTTGGAGATCCCTCCCTCGCTTATTAATCAGGTCTTGAGCAATTATGCTCAGGTCTGGAGCTACTCCTGTGATTTCATGTTTCTTCCTTTGTATTGTTTTCCATGGATTTCAATAATGTGTGGAAAAACACACAAATAAGCGATGTTTATTGAATCCAAAGCGCTCACGCTGATAAGGGTGTTATTCGTTGAATTCAATTTCTTTTTCTTTTCATAAATGTCCCATGAGTCTTTACTGAACTAACTTGGAGCTGCAGGAGTCTCACATCAATGGAGCCAATTTAGATGTAGAAGGATTATTCTTGATTATGAATGTCACTCCAGATTTCGGCCTCATCTGTATTGTCAAGATGCACTGTGGGCTTTTGAGGGTCATTACATGTTGCTAGCACTCATCTTATTTTCTGAGTACAGTATTATCTAATTTAATCTTTCTCAGGCCTGCATCCTTCTGTGGAGTCCTTGGTACTCTCTGAATTTGGTTGTTTGCTTGCAGATATTTCATTAGCAACATCACCATTAGGTAACATCATCAGTGCAAGTTAAGTGTGGGGTTTATTCCGTTTATATATAGTAGCTAGTCTTGGCAGTTTTGGTGGCGGTATGGTTTTCTCCTTGGTCGTTCCTTGATTTATTGTTTTCTGCTCAATTGTTTGCCTGGTGTTAATCCCTGCTTATCTGGGTGTTGGCTGCTGGAGAGGATGTGTTCTGATCTTTTTGATTTTTTCTTAGCTTTTTTATTGTCCCTTCTGAATGGTACACAGACATTGTTTGTTTCTCTCTGTCCTTCTGCTATGTTGGGACAGTAATTTCAAGGAATCCTGGACCATGCTGCCAAAGAAGTTCTGGAACTAAAGTCCCAACACAAAGTAAGCTGAAGAATTTGATTAAATTTAAAAATCCATCAGATCTTTCTTACTAATAGTGTACTGTAGTAGGCATTACAAAGATGACAGTGTGGTGGTGGAATTATTGTAGAAGCAATTCTGGGAAATTACATGATGGAAGATTGAGTTGGACCTAGATGAATCAAAAAGCATAAGGCAATGTGGAAGGATTAAGGCAGGTAACTACATTTATCCCTTGAATGAATTCCAAATTAGTGGATTCATTGACCAAATAAATGTAAACATTAACCTGAACTGAGTGGTTTTTGGAGGCTAGCCATTCATTTTGTAAGGTATTTTGTTTTACTAGATTTATGTTATCTACATCAGTAGCCTAATTATTTCCACAGTATTGGAAATATTGTTACTCTCAAACCCATATTTCAATTATGTTATATATTTTCAGATTAAAAAAAATACTTTTCTGTTACTTAACTTTGCCTTTGAAACTACATCATCAAATTCATACAATTCATTGTTCCAAAGTAAACATTCATCAGTTTATAAAGTAAAAAAATGTTATTTTGAATAACTACTGTTGTTTTGTTAAAGAATAGCTAAATTGGAACCATATTTTATATTCCTTTAATTGGTTAAAAAAAAGTAAATTCTTATAACTGGGTTTTATCCGAAGTTTCACAACAAACTTACCCAATTGCCAGCCAATTTCAAGAACTTTGCTTTTTGGAAATTCGTATATATGCCATACTATATGACAGATATCCTAAGCATACGTTTGACATTAAATAGAATTTACCCATTTCTGTTTCTAGAAAATGCTTGACAACTGTTGAGATTCCCTTATTCTCGCAGTTCATATTCACTGCCAGTGCAAAGTATCTTTATGTATATGTGTATAAAAAAATAAAGGCAAAGAATGGCTAAAGGAAAATGAACAAAATCCATATTGAGATAATTTTTTAGAAAATGATTGAAGTTTTAACCCAAGAGAGGACTCTTAGAGTTTCTTATAGCTTAGAATAAGAACATGTCAATCACGATTAAGCTTCTGGAATTGGAATCCCTTTGAAATGCAGCTGTTTCTTCTTTAATTGTGGCAGCGGAGTTGGAAGAAAAGAAAGGTCCAGCCTTCAAGATGAGTCAGGAATACAAAACAGCTCAGGATTAGTTGGGGAGTTCAAAGGTCGGTAATTACACTAAGGAGTTCCCAGACACAGAGAAAACATTAAACAGGTCACCTACCAAACGGGCAACAGACTTTTGTCTTCCCCCCTCCCTTTCTTTTTGTTTTGTGAAAGAAATTATCTTGAAAAGATAGGTTTCTAGACAGAATCAAAAGCAGCCTAGGGATGACCAACTGATTTGCAAGGAATAGATATAGGCGTAGCTAGCATTGTCCTGCAATATGGTGGGACCTCCCTAAAGTGGGTACATGATATTCCTCCCCCCCCCCAAAAAAAAATGTCAGAATTTCCTTCTGGGTGGTGTCATCCAACCAGGCATCTTCTACTTTCTTCTGTCTTTTCCTGAAGATCAGCTGTTTATTCATCCCCAACATTCACTCAATTGTGTATAGCACAGGGAGGAGGTTCTAGGGATAACAGCAAAATAGTGAAGTGCCTTCCATGCAGAAAACCCTTTACAAGAAATTATTTTCAAGGTCAATTTTCACATGCTACCAACTAAGGGAGAGTGGCATAGACAGTGGGGAGAATTATTGAGCAATATGACACTAACTCTGAGGGGAAGAACTGTCTGTATCACTGAAGCAGAAAATGTCAGCTACCGACTTTATTTTGATTAGAACTCTTCTTCCCTTAGACTTTCACAGATTATTTTTCTTGGATATTGTCTTTTGCAAACATCTGAATGCTGAAATGAGTATTTTAAAACAGTTAATAGACAGGATGGCAAGTGAGATTGATACTATTTGAGGAATAGTCATTGGATATTAGAGAATAAGCTCCTTCTCTGTGTATTTTAATTGAATATTGGACAGAGAAGGAAACAGAAAAAAAGTCAGAAAATGATAGGCATCTAAAACACCAGAAGCTGGAGATATATATTCCATTAGATAATGATGGAATTGTCACATTGATAAATGCTCATAATATTAACATAACTTTTACACACTCAAATGTTCTACTAGTGCTACTGACTGAAGCAAATATCTCTTCTGTTTCCCAACCAACTGCATGCATGGTTCAGCATGCTAGATGGTGGACACTGTGTTGCATGCAAGTCACAATCCGTGACTTGTGAAATCATGATTTGTGAAATAACTCACATTGGCTGGGTTCAATCCACACTAAGAAATAAACTATAGTTTCCAGACCACAGTTACTGAATTTTCACACAAGGCAAGCCAAAATGAAAGCAACTATACTATAGCTTAGAACAACATGTGAACCCAGAGATTCGTAACAGAAATATTTTGCTAAGGTACACTAGCAAAGGTAATTCTCTTTGGGAGGAAAGAATGCCTCGGAAGCCTCATCCATAAGAGAAGAAAAATATTAGGCAGTCAAAAAAAGTTTAAAATAGTGATACAGGGAGATGCTGAAATGAAATGTGAGAACACTTCACATTTGAGCCCAAACAGAAATGAATGTAACTCTAATGTAATAATTAAAAAGAACAGAAGCAGCTGTTGGCAAGACAGTCTAGATCAGGGGTGTCAAACTCGCGAGCCGCGGGCTAGATGCGTCACGTGCTGGCCACACCCATGCCCAATTTAGCGATGGGAAAAAAGTCATGATACGTCACGTGATGATGCTGTGATGACGCAAGTTTGACACCCCTGGCCTAGATTATGGTAATGAAATTTATATGGAGTAATTTAACTTTTGAAATAGTTTCCTGCTGGAAATTATTTGCTCCACAGAAAGCTAAGTCAAAATACAGGTAGTCCTTGTTTAGTGACCATAATTGGAACTTCGTTGCTAAGCAAAGCAGTCACTAAGTGAAACATCAAGATTTTATGATTTGACTTCAACTTTCAATCCTGCAGAGGCTTTAAACACAAGGATTATCACACTACTTTTTCGTCACTGTCATAATTGTGAATAGTTGCCAAACGAGTCAATCACCAGACAAGGACCTAATTCTAGTTATTAGACCTATTCCTAGTTTTGTGAACAAATAGGAGAAAACGTATCAACCCATTGACTGTCCTCATCCAATTCTATTTTTTCATAACAGCTTTTAATTATTTTCCTGAGCAGTATCTTAGGAGAGAAATATCTCCTATATTCTGTGTTTTGACCATTAGTTATCTCCTGTATAAGGACATTATTATTCATCTGCCGTTGTTTTCAGAACTGAGAGCCATCCAATGGTTCAGCTCTCCCATTTCAGAATGCAGAAGGGAACATTTGTTTGAATGTACTCTCATAATTAGGAAACCTCTCCCTTTATCTGATAACCCTTTTGTGCAACATTACTATTCTCTAAATATAAAACTAGCTAAATATAGAAGCTAGGCTATAACTGAGAAGAGAATCCTTGCAACAAGGAAAAGCTTACATGAACTCCAGTGGTCCAATCCAGAATCAAATATCTCTATATAAATTAAATGAATGTAACAATGTAACATGCAGTAGGTGAATCTATCCACAACAAAGAAATAGGTTGGAGTACACATGTTTGTCTGCCTATGTGCCCCACTCCCTCCTCCTTTCAAGAAGCAACTAACATCTGCACAGGTGGTATCTCCTAGATGTTATCTTTGAGAAAAACAGATTTTTTAATTTCAGTTCACCCTGGTTGTCTTTTTAGAAGTTTTGTCAAACAGTTTCAGCTAAGCAGCATGGTTTGTGCTAATCAAGCTATGTTTTATTATGTTTAACCAACTATTAGATTACTATCTCAATCCGGGGTATTTTTTTTTTAAATTATCATACTTTTAAAATTTCTCCACTACATACAAACACGAATATTACTTATCACCTACCAGTAGCATACCGTTAAACAAAACCTGTGCCATTATATCTTATGATTTGAGAAAAAAGCCGTTTTGTCTTTCTTTTGTGTTATTCTCCAGGTTCCCAAGGCTTTTTCTAATAACTTTGTGGAGGTTTGTTCATTTTCTGATAATTCACTGCACCTTAATTTCCTGTCTTCCGAAAGATACCAGTTAAAAAAATAAAACAGAATTAGCATGTCACATCTCTGGCTTCTGGTTTCTTTTAAAACAGGATCAACTTAATGAGTATATTAATGCCAGTTAGGAAAGGCATTCCTCTTTTTTAGCATTCTAGGTTCAAAAATTGTTCCTGGTGTGTAAGAGATTTTCGTAAGATGGTTCCATAAACAAACTTGAGAAAAAGAACAAAAATTACACTGAAAAATATAGTGGGATGAGGAAACCAAAATATATAGGAACGTTGTTTCTTGTTTTTCAGAACAATGATATGGACTTATTTCCGTTAATACAGATGTTAGATGAGAGAATACGGGAGGCTTGATACAATCATTTCTGACTGCCCATCACAGCTGTTTCATCCATGTTCTGCTGCAAGGTAGATTGGTGTCTTGGAATGTAGTTTTA
Organism: Pseudoxyrhopus heterurus; assembly: GCA_032468235.1. NCBI lineage: Eukaryota > Metazoa > Chordata > Lepidosauria > Squamata > Pseudoxyrhopus > Pseudoxyrhopus heterurus. The sequence continues at coordinate 151,418 of JANHJO010003200.1, forward strand.
ACGTAAGAGTGGTGTCTAGAAAAATTGCCAGTGATGGCACAGATGCACTGGCAGTTATTGAGATTCGGGGAAAACCACTGTGTCTAAACAATTCATAAAAGAAAAGGACACGAGCTTGATTTTTTTTTCATTCCTCCCTTCTGTTTTTAGTCAATACTGGTTTGTCCACTTTGATAAAATAGTTCAGAATGAGGTTTGCAGACCTGCAGGTTTTCTTTCAGAAGACACAACTTGAGCCAATATTTATTGATGGCATACTTTCATTTTGGACCATGTGGATATATTGCTTTCTATAATGCATCTTTTTTTCCCATTTACTTGGAGTGATTTGCATCAGCCACTATGTTGAAGTGTCTTACTTGTATGTGTATGTGCATGTGTTCTAGATGAACCTTTTAATTTCTCAAATGTGATAAAAGCAATAATTGGTATTTTCTCCCTTCCACTGTAGCCTTGTTTAATATTCAATATTTATCTCACTGAACCAGGAGCTGCCATTATGAATGTAACTCGAGTTAAATTATAGCAATAAGCCTTCATGTGGCCAACTTCAAATTTTTTGGAGAACAATCACCTACCTGCTGGGTGGCAGACTGGAGATAACAAGGTAGTGATATAGGACTGAAATGTCATTGTTCACAATTGGCCTGGATCAGAACATAGATTTCTTGATCTTAAGTCATTTTACTAAGAACTCATAACATTAATATTGAAATTCATTTAATTAAAAGTTGTCGATTTCAGCTCTGATTTCTTGCCCAAGCTTAACCGGAACAGTAGTTTTTATGTATAACACAGCAGTAGTTTCTTTTGAAAAAACAATTCTTTTGTCCTAAATCAAGAGCTTATTCTGTTTTATTCTTTAAGAGACAAATGACTAACACTGTTAAAGAAGTGTCTGGATATCATTATGTTCAGGCAAACATTTTAAATACGTTCTTCCTCTTGAAGGCCTATTCTTCAGATACAGAAGATGGTAAATTCAGCTACTTCTGACTGGAAACTATAGTTTTAAAAATTGTCCATGGAACTAGTATATCAATGATTTTTATGTCAGTGTAAGGACAGTAGTGAAGTAGCTTTCAGCATAAATTGCTGACCCTCTCAGAAATAAAAGCAGCAAAGAAAGCTGGCAATTTATGCATAACAAGATTAAACTTACAAATTCAAGAATATTTTCTACAGTTGAAACTACCGGTATATCTCCAATGCATCTTGAGTACATCTAATTTGGTAGAAAAAGACTGTGGTTGCTCAATGTAAAAAGCTACCCAGAGTCCTATGGGAGTTGGGCGGCCTAGAAATTCAATAAACAAACAAACAAACAAACAAATAATAAGCAAAATACTTTTCAGTATGTATATAGTCAGAAGTACTTCTAAATTTCTGTTTCTTCAAAACATTTTTTGAAGGCCAGCAATGTGAAGAAATGTTGTTCAGCAACTTAGTTAAGGTTGAGAAATGTGACAGTAAAATCAACAATACCCACAAGAAAGATTTTAATTTCCAAGTAATCTATTTGGCACCAGGTATGTTTGATTGTCATATATCATGCAACGTCTCTAATAGTACACTCACAGAAAAACTTTAGACATTTTAAATAATAGATAAATGATCATTTAATATTTTGTTTTACCTTGAACAGAAGCTTTGAACAGATGTAAAATACTTTGGCCATATAGTTTTTCCTAGTACAAAACTGAATAGAAAATTTAGAAAAGTAAAGTTCTATATACAACAGGTGCTGGGGCTTTGGAATTCCAGATGTAGTAATCTGATGAAAGTACCTCACGAGCTAAAATTCAAAGAAATTGAGAAAGTAAGTTCTTAGATTGATCATATCCTAATGTACAAAATACATTTCATTTTTTTAATTTAAAAAGCAATGCTTTCATAAGACATAATAAAGGGGCAGAATATTTTAACAGAGATACATACTTCATTAAAAACTCAAATTTTCAGACCAATACACAACAAAAAGACATAAACGTTTGGAAGTTAAATGTATTTGTTTCAATTTAAATTGCCAAAGATGTAATATGCTCACCTGTACTGATCTTTGCTTTGCCTGATGAAAAGACCTGGATGGAATGTTGGTCTGTGTAACATCCAGTAAGTGTGAAATCCAAGATTTTAAAATAAAGCTAAAGATAACCAAGCAAAGAACACTGAGAAAGATATGCAGTGACTCTCATTTCTGGTTTTTTCTTTGGTGGGGGGGGGGGGGAAAGGGAGGAGAGGGCAATATACTAGCGATTTATAAATAATTGACCAACTGCAAAGAAATGCAGCAACCAATTTAAGCATGCAGATGATTGGTCAACATCACACAAAGATCTATATGTCAATCTACAATGAAGTCTTGTGTTCAACATGGCTGACTTCCTTATTAATTTGTTTTAAACCAAAAGCTAAGTTAGCTACAACATAGCTTTTGAGTAATTTTTACCTTGATAAGATTTTATTTAAAAAAATTAAAAAGAAAAAAAATCAGTTTGAGATTGGTTCTTGCAATGGTAACATTCTCATACATACAACTCATTTGATTTTGAAAATGAGATCTCGTGAAAAGATTTATTGTTTTTTCACCCAGTTTGAAAGCCTACAGCACCTAGGAACTTTCATCCTCTGAGTGTCAATATTAGAAGTATGAATATGCATTAGCTTAGCCATAGCCATATCTGGGTACTTCTAAACTGCTAAACTAATTTTAAACTAATAGATGAAATGTGTATAGTGAGTAAAAAGTTAGTCATAACAAATAGTTGACCAAAGTCAAGGTTGAATGGATGCGCAGCTGGCAACCGGAAAGAAGAATTGGCGCCAAGTGGAAAAGAGTAATTGGACAATGTGATTTATGATGTGCACATGGGGGGCTGGGCTTATGATTCTTTTGTGGGAAACGAAACTGAAGAATCAGTTTCAGGATTCACCAGGCTGTGCCAACATGGTTTCTCCCAATAAAAGAATCATAAGTCTCTGAGTGTACATTTAAAGGATTACTTGCCAAGTTGGTAGTAGCATTAAGAAATATGCACACTGTGTGCATGTACTGGGAAGGGAAGAAATATTAGTGGAATTATCTCAAATCTACTCTACTACCAAATCCCATCCCATCCCATCTGAGCCAGCCAGTCAAGTGTCTTTTGGTCAGCATCTGTGCCAATGAAACTTCAATAGGAGTTGTTTTTTATTATAGTTATTATCTCTTTTATTCATTAAACATGAAACTCAGTTAATTGAACATTTAAAAATGTATCACAAATATAATTGGTACTAATGGTTGACACAAGTTGCTGCCAGTATCCTAGGTATCAACCGTGTGTTTCCATAATCACGTTGTTTCGATGGCCAGGTCACAATATTTCATGATTTTTTCCAGTTCTTTTGCTTCAACTCTGATGTCTCCTGGAACAGCGATATCAATAAATTGTACTCTTTGGTTTTCAACAACTGTGATATTTGGCGCATTCCAAATGATGATCCGTCTGTATTCAAAAGTCCCACAAGATCTTCACCTTCTCATTTTCAACAACTTTTTCCACTTTATGTTCCCATGACTTTTTGGATACAGATAAGTCATATTTTTTACATAATGACAGTGGATTAATTTACCAACTCGGTCATGTCTAGCTTTGTAATCAGCTTGCGCAATTTTGCTACACTCACATATTAAATGTGAAACAGTTTCAACTTTGTCATTGCAAAGTCGGCAGTTTGCATTGTCAGTGGATTTTTGTATCTTCACTTTCATGGCATTAGTTTGTTGTGCTTGTTCTTGAGCAGAAATATTAAGCCTTCTGTTTCTTTCTTAATGGTTCCCATCTTAAGATATGCCCATGTCAAGTTGTTATCACATTTTCCTTCAATGTTTTTCAAGTGCTGTCAATGCAAAGCTTTGGTTTTCCATCCATTTAATCTGTCACCCAACTGTTTTTGCTTATATTCTGCCTTTGTTTCTGTTGTTTTTATAATGTTCTCTATTTTCACAGCCTGCAGCAATTTTTTGTACTTTGATTCACACAGTCATTCAAACTTAGATTTTCTTCTTCCACAGTTTGATGGATTTGCAATAGTCCTCTGCCCCCTATTCTTCTTAGCAGGCACAGTCTGTCAATGTCACTTCATGGATGTAAAGCGTGGTATACATTCAAAAGTTTGCGTGTTTTCTGGTCCAAGTTTTCCAGTTCAGCCAAAGTCCAGTTGATGATTCTAGCTGGGTAGCGTATCACTGGAATTGCCCATGTATTAATGACTTTAATTATGTTTCCAGCATTCAGCTTCGATTTTAATATTTTGCGGACTCTCCTGATGTATTC
>JANHJO010003200.1:283527-295278 GCA_032468235.1 Pseudoxyrhopus heterurus
GTTGACTCAGCCTTCCATCCTTCTGAGGTCGGTAAAATGAGAACCCAGATTGTTGGGGGTAATATGCTGATTCTGTGATGCTGTGGATGTCTTACTCCAGTGTCTGGAGGTTGTGAGGTTCTGGATGGGAAGCAACCTGGCAAGACTGAGTGGCTTTGGGATTTGAGGCATCTGGTTCTATGACTATGCCTTCTTTGGTGCTGAATGGTGTTACACTGCTGCAACCAAACACCATGTGCAACCTGGAGTCTTCCTGGACATCCAACACCTGCTCAATGAGTAGGTTGCAGGTATGGCTACAAGGGCCTTTGCACAACTTCATACTGTGTGCCAGTTGCACCCATTCCTAGATCGAGGAATCCTGTTCACTCATGCCCCAGTCACCTCCTGGTTGGACTATTGTAAGATGCTTCATGTGGGGCTTTCTTTGAAGAGCATTCGGAAACTTCAGCTGGCGCAAAATGCAGCAGCATAGGCAATTATGTGTGTTTCTAACACAACATGTTACACTTCTGCTTTGCAAGCTGCATTGGTATCAGTCTGTTTCTGGATCCTATTCAAGGTACTGTTTTTGATCTTTAAACCCTACATGGCACAGGACTGGGTTATCTGAGAGCCTGCCCGCCTCTCTCTAGTTACACCTACCTGTCCCACCAAATTGAATACAGGTAGGTCTCGACTTACAACCACAATTGAGCCCAAAATTTCTGTTGGTAAGTGAGAAATTTGTTAAGTGAGTTTTACCCCATTTTACGACTTTTCTTGACACATTTGTTAAGTGAATAACTGCAGTTGTTACATTAGTAACACGGTTGTTAAGTGAATCTGGCTTCCCCATTGACTTTGCTTGTCAGAAGGTCACAAAAAGTGATGACATGAGGCCGGGACACTGGAACCGTCATAAATAAGGACCAGTTGTCAAGGATTCGAATGCAAATCACATGACCATGGGGATGCTGCAATGGTCCTAAGTTTGAAAACCAGTCGTAAGTCCCTTTCCCCCCCAGTGCTGTTATAACTTCGAATGGTCACTAAATGAACTCTTGTAAGTCGAGGACTATCTGTAGTTAGGACGTGCTACAATTTATGCCATTTAGGGAGATACATGTGGTGGGATTTTTCAGTTGTGGTGCCTGCATTATGAAATATTCCCTCCCCCCCCACCCCGGCAAAATCACTCTTGACCTTCTCAAGGTCCCTCAAGACCTGCTTGTGCCATCTGGCCTGGGGAGCCCAGGGAACCCTTGAACTAGTGAGGTGGCTTCATTATTATATTCAGCTATTATTTCTTTTTCAGCGTTGGTTTTATACTTGTAAGGCTTGTTAAAAGTAAGAATAATTGTTGGTATTTATTAATTATTGTTTTTTAGCTTAGTTCTATGGCACTCGGGGTCTTGTGAGATGAATGGCTATCTCAACTGAAAAAAACAAAAGAAAAACAAAATCAATTTGCTTCCAGGACTGATTTCTGTTCACACAAATTCCCCTGATGGGTTAGGGTTAATAAAACAATGTCAAGTTTTAAAGACTGATTAAATCTTGCTGATTTGTTCTTCCTCTATCTGCCTTGAAGGGACATCAGATCCAAACAGCTTTTTCTAGACGCTTTTCCCCAAGAAAACTTTCACAGAAGCTCAAATGAAGGACATATCACTACATACCCGCTTCCTCAGAAAATTTTCTGTTTTCCTTATCTTATCCAAACTTTCTTCCTGCCAAGGGAAGAGTTGCTCTTGTCATTGGCACTGGCGCCTGTCCTTCAGGGAGAGCCTTTGTGTCTTGAACAGCGATGTGACAAGGATCTTAAGTGAGTGGCAGGCAGAGGACACAGCTTGCAAGGCATCTCCAGTTCAAAAGGGAAGCAGCAGAGTACAGATAGTCCTTGACTTACAACAGTTCATTTAGTGACCGCTCAAAGGTGCAACAGGAAGGACAAAAGGGACTTGTGACTGTTTTTCACACTTATGACCATTGTAGCATCCTCAATGGTCACATGATTTACATTCAGATGCTTGACAACTGGTTCATATTTACGACAGTTGCAGTGTCCAGGGTTGATGTGACCATCTTTTGCGAACTTCTGACAAGCAAAGTCAATGGAGAAGCCAGATTAACTTAAAAACTGGGTTAGTAACTTAGCAACGACAGTGATTCACTTAACAACTGTGGCTAGAAAAGTCACGAAATGGGGCAAAAATCACTTAACAAATGTTTCACTTAACATTAGAAATGTTGGGTTCAATTGTGGTTGTAAGTCAAGGACTACCTGTAGCAGATGATGAGAAAGCCACTCTGTCTTAAGTTTCAGGAGAGCCGAAATATTGCGGGAAATGTATTTTATTGTTATTTATTACATTTCTGTACTGCCCATCTCATCTAAGTGACCCTAGGCTCTTTATAGCATTATAATATAAACAGGTTAATAAAACCATAGGTTAAAAACAGAATTAAGAACAAGTTAAAACTTATAAGTAAAAGTAGAAGTCAAAGTTAAAAAATTGAAAAGGCTAAAAAGTTAACAAGGAGTGTCCTCAAGCCATCAGCCACCCCTCCTCGGTCTTCATCATACCCTCAGACCCCCATGCTAATTGGCAAAAGCAGGTCTTAAAACTTGTCTGGAAAACCATAAGTAACTAAAAAAAACCCCGTACCTTTGGGGGTAAGATGTTCCACAGGGGAGGGGCAGCAGCTGAGAAGGCCTTCTTCCTAGATCTCGCCAGTCAAAATTCCTTGACTGACAAGATATGCATCATGCCCTCCCTGCCTGACCAGGTGGGATGGGTCGATGTAATTGGGATGAAACAATTCCTCAGGTATCCTGGTCTTGTGCCACAAGGGTTTTAATGGAATATTGATCTATTAATCAAATATTGAGCTAAGATTCCAAGAAGGTTCTAACCATTTGAGAAAAAAGGTACTGTAGTATATAAGTTCTCAAGATGGATGTGACCTTGCTAGATTAGGTTGATACATCTTGTTAAACCACTGTTAAACAAATGTGCCACCATGAGCTGAGTTTACACATTATGCTAAATCATAAAAGATGGTTCATCAAAATCAATGGCTGGCTTCAAAAACTCAGGAAACTATAACTCAGCACACAATATTACAGTTCAGCTTCAGTTACCGGTAATCTTGAGGCACTGCCATTTTATAATACCGCCCACCCATCCCCTCAGCAAAATGAAACTAGCATTAGGAATTTGTCATGACAGCAGTAAGCAATCCCTCAGTGTGGGAAGCCAGGCAACCATCTTTTTCTTCAAAATATTCCACTAGGTTTGTATTCCAGCACCAGATGTTTTCAAAGAGGAAGAGTTCATTAAACTAAGGTCTCCTTCCAAAGGGGCTTTTTCCTCTCTAGCATGAGTATTTGGCTTGATGGATGAGGCAAGGGAAAATAGGAGGAGAAAGGTCTGTTGGATATGTTCGCGGCTTGAGTTATTTGTAAAAATCATAAAGGCAGGAAATAAATAAATAAATAAATAACAGATAGTCCTCAATTTATGAGCACAATTGAGTCCAAAATTTCTATCGCTAAGCAAGAAAATTGTTAAGTGAGTTTTACCCCATTTTATGACCTTTCTTGCCACCGTTGTTAAGCAAATCACTGCAGTTGTTGCAGTTGTTCAGTTAATAACACAGTTGTTAAGCAAATCCAGGTTCCCTGTTGGCTTTGCTCATCAGAAAGTCACAAAAGGGGATCACGTGACCCTAGGACACTGCAACCATCATAAATACATGGCAGTTGCCAAGTGGCTGAATTTTGATCACATGATCATGGAGATGCTGCAATGGTTGTAAGTGTGATGATCATGTCACTTTTTCAGGGATGTTGTAACTTTGAATGGCCACTAAGCGAATGGTTGTACGTCGAGGACTACCTGTAAATTAAAAGTGCTGGTATGTATTTGAGAGAGGGAGAGATGACAGACAGACCATTCTGGGAAATATTATGTCTGACATATTCATAGCTTAGTGTGTGAATATGTGAGGATGCTTCTGACGCATGAATGTGGGATGAAGGCACACACACACACAGAGATTTTGTTTTAATTTCATTTCTCCCAACATAAGCAGCTGTACATCCTGGGAGTGAATCATTCAAGGCTAAAGAGGAAATCTCTATCGCATAACGTTATCAAGGGAAACCTCACATTCCCAGCTAAAATCTTATTTCTCATTCAATCATACTTTCCTTACTGAATAGGAAGGATGTGGGCGATCTAACCAGAGCATTTGCCAGAATAGCAGAGCCAAACCTTCCTCCCTAACTATAGATATGCCAAAGCCGAAATGCGCCTGATCGCAGAGCCTCCAATTCATGAGCAAACTCTTGAGTATTTAATAGCTTTAATAACATCCCTCACAGTTGTTGTGCACACTCAAGATAAAGCAGTTCTGTTGAAATCTCCCCTTTTTCATACTCTACACTTTCCAGGGACAAGCAGAGGAGAAGGAAAACAAAGAGGTGATACCAGTTCCGAGGGAGGCTAGAACTACAACCTGATTACCAGGAGGAACATGGACAAATTTGGCAGATGATGCCCACGAACAGGAATTCCCCAAATTTTGGATCCTGTTGGTGCATTTGGAACTCTGCAAAAGTATAGCAATAGCACTTAAGACTTATATACTGCTTCACAGTGCTTTACAGCCCTCTCTAAGTGGTTTACAGAGTCAGCATGTTGCCCCCAACAATCTGGGTCCTCATTTTACCGACCTCGGAAGGATGGAAGGCTGAGTCAACCTCGAGCCGATCAGGATCGAACTCCTGGCAGTGGGCAGTGAGTTTGCCTGCAATACTGCATTCTAACCACTGCGCCACCATGGCTGTAACCAACAAATATACATCACAATCTAGGGTAGTCCACATGGCTTCAAAGTGAAGGAACAACAATAGACAGAAAATGTATTTCAGTAGCAGACCCTGTACTTTGGATTATTCTCTCTTGCATTTAGGATAACACCTTTGTGTAATTCTTCTGCAAATTAGGGAAAATCGAGCTATTCCAGAAAAAAAAAATCATCATGATTGAAGGATGTTACCCTCTAGGGATTGAAATTTGTTTTTTCCCCCCCTTCTAACAATAAAATAGTTTTATTATGTTGGTGATGCGCACTATGTTTTATTGATTGCAGCTTTCAGGAGTTGATTCAGTTACAGTAGTTACAGAAGTAGAATAAAGAAATGCATACAAAAATAATATAAACATCTTTGTAGTTTGCTTAGAGAAATAAAGAGGTGTGAAAATGTAAATACGCGGGAGATCGTTCCATTTGCAAGATCCCAGAAGTTCACCCAGTGATCGAGGGCTATTCTTGTCACTGGAGATAACTGACTTCAGGGAGCAATAACTGTTAAAAAAACATTTTCCATGATGGATGGAAGAAAGATGACTGCATCTCAGAAGGAGGAGGCCCAGCTGTGCCGCTGTCTCCCAATGACCCTTTGTTGTAAACAGTGCGTTGCTGATGCTTGGCTAAGACGCCTTTGCATGGTGATTAATTAATAACAAATGTTAAAACTTCAGCAGCAGCAGGGAAGGTTAGGAACAATAAGCAGAGGGAAAGATCACAATAAAAATAATCCTAGAATACTTCTGGAAAAAAAACCCAACAACATTTCTGTCCCCTCTCTGGAAAAAGCTAGGTTGATTTATTGACTTGCTACTCGTGCCCAGCTATCAGCTGAAAACAGTTGTTAGAGATGCAAGCATCTAATATTTTTTTGTTCCCTTAAATAGCGAAAACATACAACTGAAAGGACTGTTTTGAATCCAAGCCCTTTCCCTATGAAGAAATCCAGGATTTTCCATTAAATATGAAGCAATGAATTGGGAACTGGGGAGAAGTCAACTCTTACATCCACTGCTAAGAATAGAATAGGCTGAGAATAAAAGAACAGGCAGCCAGCTACTATAGCTGTAAGATTTAGCCTCTGCAGAGAAGACATGTCTTTACAAACCATCCTGAAGATTGGGTTGTTTGCTGGGTGAATTTACCCCTTTTCGTAAGGGCTAAGTATGGCTTTTTTTAAATTTTTGTTTCTCCTAATTGGAGAAGACTTGACATCTTCCAACAAAGATACCTTCATCAAATCCTAAAAATTTGCTATTTTGACCATGTTACTAATGAAGAAGTGTTCCAAAAGAGTTTCTCCTGCAAATTATATTTAATTGATGCATACAGAAGACTCTAATAAGTAGGTCATATACTTCGTATGGAGAATAGCAATAGACTTATATACCGCTTCACAGTCCTTTACAGCTCTCTCTAAGCGGTTTACAGAGTCAGCATATTGCTTCCAACAATCCGGGCCCTCATTTTACTGACCTCAGAGAGATGGAAGGCTGAGTCAACCCTGAACTGGTCTGGATCGATATTTTTTTTTACTTATATCTGTTTTGGTTTTCCTTCTTTTCCTCTTTCTTACTCTTTCACTCTTTTTCTTTCCTGAGCCTTTTCTTTTTCAAATCTGCTTTTTATTTGTTTATCCTTTAGCTTTGTATTTTTTTTGATGTATGAAGGATCAAATATTCAGCCATTATAATTCTACATTCCTTATTTACACAAACTATATCAAAATTTAGAATGAAATCCCCTGGGAGCCATCTCATATAAGGCAGGCTCTGAGTCCCTCTAACCAAAAAGTATTTATCGATAGAAGAGAATATTTGTAGCTCAGGGTTGAATTGTGGGGTCCTTGGTGCTCTCTGAGCTTGATGGTTTTCTTGCAGATGTTTCATTACCAAACTAGGTAATATCATCAGTACTAGAAGGGAGTGGAGTTTGCTCTTATTTTCATATACTAGTGATCATAACAGCACAAGGACAGGCACTAAGCACCAGATCCATAGAAGCAGGGATTTACCACACTCGTAAACCCAAGGGGTAGATCAGTGTATCTCAGCTGAAAGATGTATGGACTTTAACTCCCAGAATTCTCCAGCCAGCCCTCAAGGAGTTTCCACAGAAGATTGTGGAGAATAATAGAGCTAAGAATCTGTGGGAGTTCCAGATCCAGAAGGACAGGCATTAGATAATCAACCAGACACTGTAGAAGTAGACAAATTAATAGACAAAGACCAGAAGACCTCGGAGGCCAGGCAAGCGGGGCGAGGCAAGGCACCCCTTGACGTGAGTGATGTGGAGTTGGCCACGCCCACCCAGTCACATGACCACCAAGCCACACCCACCAAGCCATGCCCACAGAACCTGTGGTAAAAAAAATTGAATCCCATCACTGGTAGTATATAAACAAAATCACAATTCTCAATACTATTGATGTCACATTTTTATTCTTTCAATGCTGCTTGGGAAAGTGGTATTTGGATCCTCATCAATTGCCTTTGCTGGTTTTGCCAATCATGGATCAACAGCATATGTGATAATCCAAAATGATACTTAGCTCAGTATAATACACAGAATCAAAGAGTTGTAAAGTGCCACTGAGATCTTCTCTATCCTCTCTTAGCGCAGGAATTGAAATTAAGGGATCCCTGACAATTGGCTTCCTAACCTCTCCTTGAATACATTCTATGAAAGAGAGGTTACCATCTCTCTGGGAAGTTGTTTCCACATTAGAAATACTCTTCTTATTGGGAAATTCTTCCTAAAATTCACCTGAAATCTGCCTTGTAAAAATAATTATTCCTAATGTTAAATGTCTGTGGAGATTCTCAGCCATCCAAATCATCGTTGTCTCAAAGGTGCTTTTTCAAAAGACAACTGGATTGCTTTTTCCTTGAGGAGGAGGAGGAAGAAGAAAACATTTAGCTACTCATGAAAGAAGCTTCATCAGTTGTGATGGTGGGTGGGAAGGAGGGATAGGTTCTTCTTTCTCAAGGAAAAAAACAGTCCAGTTGCCTTTCGAAAAAGCTCCTGTGAGACATTCCTATATCTTGAGATGTTCCAAAAGAGATCTCAACCTTCTATTTGGCACCCATTCAGGTACTTGAATGTTATCACAGGCTTCTTCAGTAGTACTGGACACAATAATCAACTGAGGTCTGACCAAAGTAGAATGGAGTAGAAAGATTATTTCTCATTATTTGGAAATTATACCTCTACAGATACAATCAAAAAAGGCCTTTCTTGTTTCAGCACCCGCATTCCAGTGCTAGCTCATACTTAGTTGTGATCACAGTTACAATTCCAATAATCTTCTCATGAAAGCTATTGCCAAACAGGTATCTCCATTCTTTATCTCTACATTTGATTTATTTATTTATTTAATGAATAATTAATAATTTAATGAAATACATTACATTTGCCTCTAATAGACTGGTTCTTATTTTTTGGCCTACCTCTCTATCATTTTGAATTTTGTTATCATTTCCTAGAGTATTAGCTATGTAGTTCTGTGTCATTCCCTCTAGCATTTTATCCAAATCATTGGTGAATACATTGAACAGTTCCAGAATGTAGAGAATGGCAGAATCACATTTGATCTCTTGCTTCAGTTTAATCAGGAGCTGATGTTAATCAGTTTCTGAATACAACTTTAAATCCAGCTGTGGATCCACTTAAAAGGTACACCATCCAGTTCATGTTCTATTACTTTGTGAATCAGAATGTCATGTGGTAGATATATTATGTCCAGAGTATTCCCAGTTAGTCTTTGACTTATGACCGCAATTGAGCCCAAAATTTCTGTTGCTAAGCAAGATAGTTGTTAAGTGAGTTTTGCCTCATTTTATGACTTTTCTTGCCATGGTTGTTAAGTGAATCACCACAGTTATTAAGTTAGTAACATGGTTGTTAAGTGAATCTGGCTTCCCTATTGTCTTTGCCAGAAACTAGCAAAAGGTGATCACATGCCCCTAGGACACTCATAAATATGAGTCAGTTGCCAAGTTGGTCATATGACCATGGGAATGCTAATCGTTACAAGTGTGAAAAATGATCATAAGTCACTTTTTTCAGTGCTGTTGTAACTCTGAATGGTCATTAAATGAACTGTAAATCAAGGATTACCTGTAAATGAAATAAGATTAGTTTGATAAGACTTGTTCTTCACAAATGGCTTCCAAGCCCCTTTCCATCTCTATGGTATCCCAGGACATTGATAGCCCTATAGACCTAAGGCAAATCTACCTATCTGTCCATATATCTATTTATATATTTGTCTTGTAGGTGGGTTTGCCCAGGGTGCCTATCGCTATTCTGCCACACATTATCCAAAGCTGTTAGTGGTTGCTTTTCCTGTTTGTTACTGATGCTGAGAGAATGGGAAAATGAAATTTGGGGATTTCCTTATCATATTCTGAAGTTTGAACAGAATACCACTCCCTGACCTCTTTGCTGAGGCACAGTAAAATTTGGGCATGGCCATGGGGCAATACTATTTGTGTTGATATATTTATATATTACTGACTCAAAAACAGGAGAAATGTATGTTAATGCAGCTAGGATAAGATAGTTGGGGATGCAAAACAAGCCACTTACCTCTGACAACAAGATATGCCTTTGAAAGACATAAATCAAGATTTACTTTTTCCTATCTTAGCAAATATAAATTGTCCCGAATCTAGTATCCAGGCTAATTATTTTGCAGATATGACTAGCTAGTTAGTGGATGGATCAACGAATAAATCAGACATATATGAAATGATCTCATAGTCTCTCAATAACTTTCTTAAAATTTTTGATCAACAGGATTGAAGGAATGGAGCCAGCACAAACTCTAAAACTGATTTCATTTACCCTTAAATTAATTAATATATAATGCAGTGAAAAGAGTTACTCTCCAGTTATGTATATATTTAATAATATTTCACTGTCATCTTAAAACAACTCTGTCAAAAGAATATGTCAAATCTTAATTTTAATGTTTTAATATCTCTGCTTTTGTACTATTGTAAATCGCGCAGACTCGCTCTGCACAATGAGACAGACAGCTTATAAATGCAATAAATAAAAATTAATAAATACATGATAATAAATACATGATTGGGGCTGGCCAAGCTGAAGCCTTCAGGGTTATACTGAAGAATGTTGGGACTTTAGGCGATCCTGAGGTCTCCAAAGAGACCTATCTGAAAGAAAATATTGAGGGGTTTATACATCTTTCTGAAACGATGTTCTTGCTTTTCTTTTTTTCTGTACTCTTTTTGTGTGTGCATAATGTGATTTTGGCAGTGAAGAGGTAGGCTGCAAAATCTTGTCTTCTTCAATACATGCTTCATAGAGTGCAAGAAGGAATACCAGTATCTCACCCAGATATGAGGTTACAAGTCTTTTTCAATGCTAAGTAAAGGGTGTATCCTCTTCAGGGATGGTCCTTTCAACATTGTTTAAATTGCTCTCTTGGCCCTCTCAGCTGCAGTCTATGATAGTCTCTTCCTTTGAACTCAGAATGTATGTACAAAATGCTTATTTCTATATATTATCACATGCAGTCCTCATTACCAAACCTAGTTCTAGGCTGTTATTATCTTCTTTTTGTAACATGGATATTTTTTAATTTAATTCATTTTAATTTAATTCAGAATCATCATTTGAGATAGGTGGTTATAGAAATCGAATAAATGAATAAACAAATAAAACAACAGCATACAAAAGAAAATAAGAAAGGAACAAGATAATAACTAGTAAATAAGATTTTTCTTTTAAACCCTCCCACCCAAAAAAAAAGTCTAGTGAGAAAAAACATTCTCCCATTCCTTCCATTTGGGTCCCCAATCACTAAGCAGAGCTTAAATTTTTATGCATTACATTGAATGTTTAATGATTTTTTGTTTGTTTTCTATTTAACTCGTGGAAACCACATTAAAAAGCATAGATGTTTAGACATACAGTAAGATGTTATTCTGACATCTGAGGATAAAGTCTGGGGCTGAAGGAAAATAATATCCCCTCGCATCCTCATGTTAGAAATACTATGAATATGTTGGAATTCTCACTGAAATTTCTTGAGATTCGGGGCAATTTAACCCAGGATTTTAGAGAATTGGATGATTTGGAAAGGGGTTTAGGGGCATTGATGGTATCTGCTTCAAGAAAGAAGTTGATGATTCCAACCTAAGTTTATCTAAGGAAGGTAAAATTCAAGTAAGGGATGAGCTAGTTTGTATTTCAGTCTCCTAGCAACTGTGCTGTATCTGCTGATATGGAGCCTTTTTTTCTGAGTTAATTTCTCCTTCTCTCAAAACTTTTCCTTTGGGAGTGTGTGTGTCTGTCTGTGTTTGTGTGTGTTTGTACTGTGATAAAGGAAGAATATTATATTTTGGTTAAAATAAAGCACATTGCCATGGCAGAGGGAGGTTTCAACATATCTTTTATGTCCATAAATTTTACAGAAGTTGTACATTTTATCGTTTATCTACTGGAAGTGACTAGTGACTCCAGTTTTTTATGTCCCATCTCCATTATTCCTTTCTTTTCCACATACTTTCCCCCCCCTCCAGGAAACAGAAAATAAAAATTCTGTAGCGGGATCCAATCTGGGTTGGGCATCGATGACCAAGCCAGATTGGATCCTGCAACATTATCCTGAGACATGTATATCCGCCTTCATTTGTGAAAAATTCTGTAGGTCTGTGTTCACTGTGTTATTTTGTAAAACAACTTGGTATTTCCAGATGACTTCAATTCAACACCCAGAATTCCAAAAGCTTAGCCTGGCTATGGAGTTTATGGAAATTGATATTTTGGAAGGAGTGAGGTTGTAAAAGGCTGTTATGAACTCTTGATATTGCCATCTATCTCTCTCTACCCTCCCTCCCTCCCTCCCTCCCTCCCTCCTTC
>JANHJO010003200.1:330355-341930 GCA_032468235.1 Pseudoxyrhopus heterurus
CACCTCGGAAGGATGGAAGGCTGAGTCAACCTTGAGCCTGGTGAGATTTGAACTGCCAAATTGCAGGCAGCTGGCAGGCAGCAGAAATAACCTGCAGTATTGCACTCTAACCACTGCGCTACCGTGGTTATCTTTGAAAATAGAGGGTATAGTTCGTATCATGGAAACTAATTGGTTTTATTCTTCCATTTTAGCTTGTCCTGGTATTTGCACATGAACAGTTTGTGATCTTTTCCATAGTCAGCCCCTTTGCTCTTATAATGGAGCTTCTCTATCTCTTCATGCTAATAATATGGTACGTTTGATTTCTGTGTGCTCCATCTGTTGGTGTTCATGTATATAGGCACCATTTTGATTACTTGAAGAATGTCTTGGCAAAGAGGAAATCACCAGATTGGCAGAAACCGATGAACCATTTATGCTTCACTTCTGTTTCCTAGGCCAGGGGTCCCCAACCCCTAATCCATGGACTGTTACTGGTCTGCGGCATGCCAGCAACCAGGCCTCACAAACAAGCGAAGCCCCATCTACAGTATGCAGGCAGCACACAAAACTATGGTTTTCCAGTCCACGGAAAACCCTCTCTTCACAGAACTAGTCCTTGTTGTCCCAAAGGTTGGGGGCCACTGTCCTAGGCCATAGAGAGCAATTACATTTTCCTCCTTACTTTTTTTCCAACTTTGGCATTCCAGTCTTCAGTCATAAATAGCACAACTTGCTTGCATGTTTTGTTGATTTCAGACTGAATTGACAATAAAACCTGTCAGCCTTCTTTTCTTCTGTATCAGCAATTGGAGAACAAACTGCAACAACATTATATGAAAGGGCTGTTCACAAAATCTAATTGATATTGTTTGATCATTGGTTGCATTGTACCCAAGTACTATCTTTTCTGTATACTTTTTAATTATGAAAGCAACATCATTTCTTCTTTGTGTTTCATATCCTGAGAGTACATAGTATGGTCTTCTGACCACAAGTATCCAATTCAAGTCATTTTAATTCACTGAAGGCTAAAGTGTCCATTTGCAGTTAATTCATTTTACTTTTCAGTCTGTTGAGTTTTCCCATATTAATGCTTCCTATATGCTCCCATTGTAATTCTGTTTCTGCAGTTCAGGATTTTCTTTCTCTGCATGCAAACATCTGCAACTATATATCCAAAGGCTTTAATCTAGCTGTCATAAACACCATTAGTACTCCAAAAAAAAATCCTTAGCTCTTCCTCAGTAGCATGTTGAGTGCCACACAAACTGAGAAGTCCACTATCTGCCACTATATCATCAATCATATATTATCTGTGTGATTTTCTTGTTAAGATAAAGAAATGAGTTGACCTTCATGCCTCGAATGAGTATATAATTTTACCATACACTTCAGGTGATTTTTGTTCATCCTTCCAGAAGCCCCTGCTGTCATGATGAGACAGTAGAGCAGGACTTCACTTGGAGAGATAAAGTCTTGCTGTTTGTCCATCTCTTCCTGTAGGAGAAGAAGTGGCAGAGCCTGAGGACGGGGTCAAAAGAGGGATCAGCCTAGAATTTCTACATAGCCACAAATGTACTAAGTCCAATCCACTGTGAATTCCATTGACCCTTATCTAACTTAGCAGGTGCTGTTAGTTGAGAATATTCCTGAGCATAGGCATGAGCAATAAATCTGATTAATTGGAACCTCAGGTGTGGTCCTGGTCATTCACACCTGATACTTTCTCTCCTTGTTTTTGTCTAATTTTTCCTTTGTTTTCATCAGTTAACTATTTTTACTGTTTGCCGTTGTTTAATAAATAAGATTAAGATATATTTATGCTAGCAGAATTGAGTGGGATAGATGTCTGATCCGGATATAGGGGCTGAGCAGGTAATTAGTGATTTTTTTCCCTTATTCAGAACTTTTGGACAGAGAAACCATAGCTCTGTTGACTTCAGTGTTTCTATAACCTTTTCACATTTGTGTTTCCTGGCATGGATATATGTATCTGTACAATATTTTAACTTTATGGAAACAAGAAACACTATTTCATAGAGCCATTTCTGTTCCTGCAGGACAATCTTCTTCTGCACCACCTTTAGAGAGAACTAAACTAATCAGAGAATAGAATCTTCTAGAACAATGAGGAGATCTTTTCAACTAGTGTTTAAGGACCTCCGAGCTGCAGATTTTGATGAACTGAACCTTTTCTAGCAAAATAGTTCTTAACAGTGTTGCAGCTTCTTAAAGCATCCCTGCTCTTCTCTCTCCCTTCTCCTTTTGTGTGCTTTTCAAGCTCTTTTAAAGGGAGGCAATCTTTTTATACATATTTCTCTCCCCCCTCCTTCTCTGTCTGCATCAAAGTTAGACTTTGTCAGGGAAGCTTGTGACCAGCATCTGTTCCCTCTTTTTCTCAGGGGCTAAAGGAGCAGACTGCTGTTGGGCTGAAAAAGGCCTGCATTCAATTTGGAATTGGCTCCCTTTACCTCTCTGTCACACTGTCAAGCTCAATCAGAAAGCAATGAAAGTGATACAGAGGCAAGACTTCGCTGGCTAGTCTTAGAACAAAGAAAACTCTGGAGCCTAGCACAGATTTCACATCCAATTTAACTCTTTGCAAAAGGATTTTAGGAAATACATAGTCAAGAGTTGTGGGGGAAATGGACTTGGGGCTACTATAAAAGCAAAAGTATTATCGGGGCTTAGATAAGCCACAAAGATAGGTTGATAGTATTTTTCAGCATAAACCACATTAGCTGGTATTACATGTTGAGCTTTCTTCACTCGTTAAGTTGCAAGGAGATTTGAGAGGAATTTAGCAGCTATATAAAATGACTCTTTCATGATTCTTAGCCTTAACAGTCATTTTACTTGTACGAGGTGCATGAATAGCAGGGGCTGAAATCATGTTGTTTAACAAATCTGGTATTAGAGAGTTAGTCTCAGTTTACTTATTAAGAATTTAGTTGAGTAAAGGATTTTAGGCTTCAGGCTTTGTGTGTGTGACAATGAAGCAGGCCAATACTTGTATTTTTGGATACATAGATTGCCTCCTCCTGTTTGATCTCTCTTCTGAGTCCTGCAATTAAACCTCAGCTTAATTGGACTTTGCAGTTTGGTCCTGTGGGGGAAATCCTCTTTGAAACTGCTGGTGACTATTTCTAAGGTTTATACTGATAGCCTATTTTTTCAATATATATTTTGTTTATTGCAAAAGACCAAGTTGGTTAATGATTTACCTCATGCCTTTTTAATAAAAAAAAAATACTGCATACGGTGGAGAAAATGAGAAGGAAAATAATCCATTGAGCCTTTCTTTCATTGGTTCTTTCTCTCTTATAAATACAAATTTTGCTTCTTTATCGTACACAATTTTACTTACTAGAAAATCTAAATGTATTGAGTAGGGCTTATTGTTCAGATAGGGCAGCAGTATAACTAAGTTCATAATTAATTTATTTTATTCTTGTCAATTACTATGACATTTTAACTGTCCTTCCCATTTACCACAAAACTATTGTGTACTTTTGCAACATTTAATGAAGTTTTTCACTAAAGGCTATTAATATCTTGGAGGCATTCTCTGTGGTAGCCATTACATGAGATGGTGTATCAGTGGAGGGAAAAAAAAGTCTGCTTGAAAAAAATAATCTCTCTTGGAAGGAATGTGCGGTATCTCATTAAAAAATTACCCAAGAACAAGAGACAATTACAAGGAAGCCTATGATGGACACTAACATTTCATCACTGCATACAATTAAAGTACAAATTAGACATGCTATTATGTTAGTGTTTCGTAATTAAGAAAGCAATTAAAAACAAAAACAGTCCATTAGCAAATTGTCAGCTCTATGCAGACAGGTGCCCAGCAAGCCAGCAAGGTCATGAGAGGCACAATGGGTAAATATTGAGGTGAGGGACAAAAAAACACACATTTAGAGTGCTGTTGATGTACACTTTGAAATGAGGAAGAGGAGGAGGAGGAAGAGGAATCAATGCAGTTTTTTCAAGTATGATGAAAGAAATGATTTACAAACTTCCTTCTTCTCTAACTTCTTCAATATTAACATTTTAATAATGGAAAATAATACCCAGTTTGTTTTCTCTCTCTCTCCCTCCCCTCTCTCTGTGTCTCTTCCTCTTCTTCCTTTTCCTCCTTCTCATACACTGCTTCTTAATTGGCAAGAATATCCTTTCCAAGAAAGGGGGGGGGGCAGACTGCCTTTTGCCAGCGCACTGTCTGCAAATTGAGCTCACTGACAAAATATGTTGCTTGCCACAGAGAGCACAAACAGCACGACTGATAGAAACAAAGATGGTAAAGGCAGCTGTAAAACATTTTAAGAATGGCATTAACAGCTTGATAATATCTCTTCTGCTCTGTCAGTTAAAAAATGTATATTTTTCACTGTCAAAATGAGAGCTTTCAAAACAATGCATCCTGAATAGGGAAAAACTATTATTTCCCCAGTTTCTGAAGGAGCGGTACAGGTATTTTTAAATGTTTGTGAATTTTTCTCATTTTTTTTTAGTCTGGTAACATGTGTATATACATATGGTATACACACAGAGAGAGAGAGAGAGAGAGAGAGAGAGAGAGAGAGAGAGAGAGAGAGAGAGAGCACACTATACCTGTACACTACAAATTAAAGCATGATTCTAATGGGAGGTAGGAAAAAAATCAGGCACACAATGTAGATAACTAAACTAACGTAGTTCTCATATTTGACCAAGTGTCTATTGGCTAGCACCTGGAACATCATTTTTTAAAGAAATATAAGTATTCTTACTAAGTATATTCTGGTTTTGGTTTCTTTTACTCAGTTTCAGCATTCAGGCAGTTAACAATGGATAAAATGCAGAGCACAAAAAGGTACAATTCAAAGACCTAATTAAAATCAAGGTAAACATGAATTAACAATTCAACCATTGGTGAAAGAGGTGAAACTTCAATTCTTTCTAAAAGAAAAGAGAGTGGAGGCCATGCACCCTCCTGAGGGAATATGTTTCCCTGCCTAGAAAACCTGGAGGAAAAACTCAGGTGTAAATGATTAGCAGGAGCATCCTCAGAAAGTCCTCTCCTCTCTGTCTGAACTCCCAGCCATATATGCCCTCAGAGATCCAGCTCCTGAGTCATGAAAGGTTCTGACAATGGGTATCCAACTTGGGGGATTCTGGGAGTTGAAGTCCACAAGTTTTAAAGTTGCTGAGGTTGGACACCACTGACTCAGTTAATTCCCATACAAAATGGCATTGTTTGTGGGATTTTTTTTTTCTCCAAATGATTGATGATGAATGGTGATAAAATATCCACAAATGGAAACTGAATTTAAAAAAAAACTATGTCACACTTGTGACATTTCTGATGATACCAGTAGTGCATATTTAGTGAAATGTTTAGTGCACATATTTATGAAAAATATTTCTGGAAATTTCCCTTTGGCATACATTATGATCTTAACTACCGAATCACGTGGAGATATCTACGCAGACGAATATTCATTTTTTAAAATGAAATTTTTTTTATCTGTGGTTATAGATAAATGATTGTGATAGTTGCCCTCATGCGGTATCCAGTGGCCCCTCGTGAGTTTTTATTTTCCCCTTGAAAAAAAAGAACAATTAGCTTTTGCTCATGATCTTTCTTTTAAATGAAAAAATGTTAATAGAAATCTTTTGACATCAGGTCAGCATTTCTCAATCTTGGTGACTTTAAGACAGATGGACTTCAACTCCCAGAATTCCCTAATCAGCCATGGCAGTTCCATGCCGGCCATGCTGCCTGGGGAATTCTGGCAGCTGAAGTCTTACCTGCCTGAAAGTTGGCAAGATTAAGAAAACTTGCTTTAGGCAATCACTTTTGAAAATTGTTGAACTGACTTTGAAATAGAAACTAGGAAAAGAAGAAGGGTACTATCCAAACTCTGCAATGGGTAGCTCTAGTGGGGTACAGATGCCCACTAATTTGAGCAATGAATTTTGTTCTCTACTATCTGTTGCAGTTTGCAGTCCTAATGAATGTTATGTTTAAATAACATGAATAAAGATAAAGCGAAAATGAATTCAACTCCACTTTGAGCAGCAGAATAAAAATGAGCAAGCCGTATTATCTCTTGCCACCTAATCTGGGTTGAATTTCCTCTGTATCTTTTTGTGTGTCTGTGTGCATGTGTGTGCGTTGAAGAATCCTTTTCTTGAATCTCCTTGGCCATTGACAAGGTCTTTTGAGATGAATATGAAAAGATAGATTTAAAGGTTAAGGCCAGGGTCAGTTGGTTGCAGATGTTTTGTGAGAGATTGTTTGGTTGGGTTGCAGCTACTTCTGCTGATGATGGAATTTCAAGCGGGCAGTTTTGACCAGTGGGTGGCTGGTGAAATAGGGTTTTGTTTCACCACTGATCCTCAAAAACACGAATACACAAGTACACATGAGATGAAGTGCTTGTTTTATTTAAAAATAAATAAATAAATAAATAGGAAGATAAATAAATAAATAAATAGAGCTTTGGGGGATAATAGTTGGGTACCAATCATTTAGGTGGTTATATGCTTCTGAGATTTGTGTTGTATAGCATTTACTGAAGAATAGATGATTGGAAAATAGTTGATGGAGTGGAAATTATGTCTTTAAAAATCATGAAATTTGAAACATGCACAGATAGGGGTTAAGAATGGTAGTTATCAAAGAAAGATTTGAAATAGTCTGCTATGCAGTTTATTAAGGGAATTTTAATCCATTCCTGAATAAGGTTTAAAATTCCACACACTAATGTTTTATAAGATACATCTCATTAACACAGAACAAAACAAAACAAAACAATTGGGAGCAGGTGATGTTTTGAAAAAAGCTGAACAAAGTTGGTAAAACAAACCAGCCATTAAAAACAATCTAGAAAAATATATAAACGAATCAAAATGTGTTTCTTTGAGACTCAATTCTTCCTTTGATTTCACTGCCTGGGGAATTGGGGGGGGGGTCGGGTAGTGAGAGGAATACACAGTTCACTAATTTGTATTTACTTGGCCATAGAATTTTTTCCTCCTTTTTTCCCTTTTGTGCAATAGTGCTCAGATTCTGGTGTTGATTTCCTATCTTCACCACAGATGTATTAATTAATATACATACAGTGCAGCACAACATTATGCTTTCCTATGCAGAAATAAATATTAAATGTAGTGTAGTGTATAAAATAATAATATATGGCTCATCTTTTACACTAAACACATCTAAAATGGTAAAATGATATTATACATATTCAAAGATATAAACTCTCTATAAAACATATATATGGCTATTAAAATAATAAAATCTCATATCTCTTAAAGAATTATAACACTAAACATACTAGTGACAAACTGCTACAAGAAATTTGGATTGGTAAGAAGTTAATATTTTGCTTATCGCAGACTTACGTCAAAACCTTCCGATTATGGTTTGAAATCTAGCTATTAGAAGAATTAGAAGATTTTTTTTTAAATTGCGTCTTATATAATAATTCTTGAAAAGCCATCCTTATGTTCTGCTTGTGCTGAGTATCTGGTTGCATGTTGTAGAATACAGCATTAGGTTTTGTTTCGTTGATTGTTATAAAAGTTTTAGGTGTTGTTTTGCTGATTCTTATAAAAGTTAGCCATTTTTAACTACAAAAGCTTTATAAGATTCAAAATAGCAAAACTAAAGCCACTATTTTTTTTTAAAAAAAGAATATGTTTTGGAAAAAAAATAATTACATAGAAAGTTCTAACATGGGGTAAGATGGAGCAGACCTTATCAAAGTTCTACAGCTAAGCATGGTGGTGTCCATCTAGAACGTAGATAAGAAATCTCTGACAAATCCACTCAAATTGGATGATAAATAACTAAAAGAAGGGCACTAGTCCTTTCATTATTTATTTCTATTGTTCATTTCCATAATCTATCTTTGTAATTTCTGAGCAGTCAACAATCTGAGGTTTTAACCAGTTTTTCAATCCTCATGAAATGTATATCTTTTTTTGTGGATGGGGGATTGCCTGGACTAGTTCCTGCAGTTTTCTTGGTAACGTTTTTTGGAAGTGGTTTGCCATTGCCTGCTCCCTAGGGTTGAGAGAGAGTGACTGGCCCAAGTAGCTCAAATGGGACTAGAACTTACCCTGTCTTGTTTTTTTTTTCAATCTGATGCCTTAACTACCACACCAAACTGGCTGTCTCACATCTATTTATATCTGTATCATATTTTTATAGTCTAATATATAATATATTATTTAGAGGAGATGTGAATGTTTGACTCTTCACCCAAGCCTCTTTTGAGAGAGAATAAAACCCCTTGCTTCATCTTTGATCTTTATCTTTTATTGACTTCATTCTTGTGAGCCACCCTGAACCACTGACAGTTGGGTGGCATACACATTTAATAAATATCGATAATGATAAATATTATATAAAAACTTTGAAAATATCTCTGGGACACCCCTAGAAATTAATGTACCCTTCCCAATATGATTCCGAAGCCCTTTATAAAAACTGCAGGAAATAATAAGCAAATTTTAGAGAACAATATAAATTTAAGAGATTCTCATTTGTCAATTAGTAAGTTACTAAGATAAATACTTGTTTCAATTATCACCATATTAACCCACTTTATATTAACATTCCTACCAGTTTTACCCTGAATCATTTCATTAATATCACATTATGCGGGTAAACTTTTATTACCCTATCATCACAGATGATTTTTAAAAAGGAAGGAATTGTATATAAATATTATGTGTGTGTTTGAGATTTGTGTTGGTTAATTTTTAAAGAAGGACATAATGTGATTCCTTTTAATAGCAAGGGAAAATTCAGAAATCCCTTGTGTAATCTGCTTCCTGCCATTTTTTTTTCTAAAAAAAAATATTTGTGAAACTCAATAGGCAGGTTTTAATTCTATAACCCACATTTTATACCTGTTATATATAGGGGTCTGGATGATATCTTCCTGCTTCAGGCATTTGGAATATAACAACGAAAACTAAACCTTTTCAGCTTCTAATAGTTGCTAATAGTCGATGTCAGGAGCCAAGAAATTACAGTTCAGGTCTCATGTTTGGCACCAACTCTTGAAGTTACCTGAGCTAAAGTAGACAGTCTCATCTCAAAACAAATTTCGTTATGTATCATATTACAAGTAAAATTGAGTATTCAATCCCAAAGGATTTATGGCTGGACAAGGATTAGCAGGAAAGAAATTTGGCTGTTTCTCCTTTTGCTTCTAATTTACTTTTTTTAAATGTCTGGAGTGACCAAGACTTTTGCCTTTGTCTTTCTTTTAATAGTAAAAAAAAAAAAGTCTCATGCATTAAACTTTTTGTGGAGAGATCTTGAAGACCGAAACAAATCTGTGCTGCAAATGGTCAATAAAATGGGGCACATTTATACTGATTTACACTTGACTAGAATGTAGGTCTCATGTGCTGAGCCTTCTTGTCAAATAAAGCAGGACTAAAGGATTACACACAATCAACTTGTTTATTTAGCTGCATCTTTATCTCTATGTGAAATAACAGGGGCTATTAAATCTATGGAAATATCAAAAGCTCCTGGCCTTGACGGTTTTTAAATTCAGTAGTATAGGATAAGACACATATTGATTTTTGTCTCCTTTGTTATTTGAGGGTTATAATGATGCTTTTCTGATTGAAATTCCATCAGCTTCCTTTAACGAAGCCTATATAATTATGATACTGAAGATTGAGAAAGAGTCTACCGACAATGCAAATTATCACTCAATTTTGTTCTTGAACGTTGATGTAAAATTTTGGAGAGCAATCCGGACATGCAGCATGCAAATGATACTACCCTTAACTTTCTATATTGTACAATCTGGTTTAATAAAAGGGCAAAAAAAGTGCAGACAATACTATATTACTGATTTATGTTTTTGATACACATTCAGAAAAATTGGAATTGTTGGACACTGAAAAAGTGCAGCTGAAATTTGTGGAACAGGTTTTGGTTAAAAAATATGGCTTTCTTATTAACTGGATTAAGATATAGTATTCTAAACTTTAACACTGAATTGTTACAGATGGATTTTTCCCCTTCATCTATTAAGATGTCTCATGTCCTTTCTGCCCTCCTACATTTGAGTTGATATCGGAATCGTTGTCGGGTCCTATTATGATATCCATGGACTTTTATTGCCGTAAAAGTGGTTGAAACTGAAAACAATTTGTTACTGCATGCTAATTATTCATTTTGTTTGATAATCATAAAAGTGCTTTACTGACATTTTTTGATATAGTACAAAAATTCAGTAAATTATGAGATTGTTCGATTAACTGGAAAAAATATACTACCCAGTGTTTCTAATGTGTCAATGGATACTTGTAAATATTGGAGATTGGCCTGTTTCAATTCATTTAACTATCTAGAAAAAATATTTCAAGAAAAATCTCTTTATTTGAAGAATCTAAATATTTCAAATTGTTTTATTTTAAATTAATGTTGACATAAATACTGTAGATAGTTAAAAATCCTCATGATGATAGAGAACCATAAATGTTGCAAAAATGAATATACTTCATGATACATACACTCACACACACACACACACACACACACACAGAAGGGTTCATGTGTTAATGTTAAGGTATTTTAAGCAGATTAATAAACTATTGAAAAAGTTGCTATAGAGACACAGTGTCTATATTTGTTCTTGATCATAAACCCCTTCTGGACTTCTGGCATAAAACAGAAAGAAGAGGGCCATCTTGTAACCATAGAGTAAATTTATTATTGTACTTCCAACTGTCATAAAGAAGATTGGAAGATATCTCTTTGTACTTTTTTCCTTTCCTTTCCTTTCTATTCTCTTTTACTTTTATCCATTCTTTCAGTTTCCTCTTTGATTTCTTTCTTTTTCTTCTCTGTTTCTTACTTTGTGAGATGGTATTAGTTTTTATCTTCCTTTTTAAAAATCACATACAGTATACGTATGCTATGGGAAGCACAAATCCCTAGCTTCTCCCTATCTAAATTACATCTATCAGATGAGAATTGAAGTTTTACCTTTTCTATTTTTATTTTTTTTTCACAGGATTGTATTTTTTTCTGGAATTCAGATGAGTAGGCACAATTAGAACTTATTTATTTATAATATACTGCCATATCGCAGTGTGACCCCCCTGACAACAGAGACTTAGTTTCTCTTCTAATTACTTATCTCCTTTTCCTCTAATTAAAAGTATTCATACCCAGTAACAAAGGGAGGTTTTAGAAGAGGATGTAGGAGGCGATGCATATCTCTCTTTTCTGAATTTTGGACTTGAGGAATGCATATCTTGCAGTGGATGGAAGACTATGTGATATTTTCAAGTGCAATCTCCAGAAGTTTTCTATGTATGACCCAGGAAGACTCACTGCAAAAAGATGCTACTTATATACTTCTGTGGGTTGGTGGCGCAGCGGTTAGAGCGCAGTACTTAGTACTTAGCTGCCAGCTGCCTGAAATTTAGCAAGTTCAAATCCCGCCAGGCTCAAGGTTGACTCAGCACTTCCATCCTTCCAAGGTAGGTAAAATGAGAACCCAGATTGTTGGGGGCAATATGCTGCCATTGTAAACCGCTTAGAGAGGGTTGCAAG
>JANHJO010003200.1:394472-405851 GCA_032468235.1 Pseudoxyrhopus heterurus
GCTGCCTGTCCCCAGCCCACCCCCTAGCAATGTTCAAAGGCTTCAGAGTGATTTGTTCCACTGTGTAGGGATTAGGCCAGGCGGTCTGAGAATTTGCCTTCTAATTAAAAAGGATAAAAGATAGAAGTAGCATTAGACTAAAACATAGCAATGATACTTCGCAAGTTTGAGCTCTTTTTAAAACACACGTACAAAACCTGTTAGTCACAAGACATCGTAAGAAATCACCACCAGGTTTGCTTTATCCCATTTGTTTTATGCCCAAATTTAACAAGAGGGGAAGAAACAGACAGCTATGAAAAAGGAAAAAAAGTTTTGAACTTTTCCCAGCTGTTCCCTAGTGAAGACAGCAGACGGAAATCATTTTTGATTTATGAGAGGGGAGGAGCTGTGTTTTGTAAATGGATAACCAGGTTCATGGCCCCTTTCTCTCCACATTATATATGGCAAGATATTGTTTGCCATGGATTTAATTTAACACTATAAAAATTTGTTGTACATCTACATAAACAAATCTGTGCTGTCGTTGTAAATATTTATTCCGATTGTGCCCAAGTGCCTTATACAATGTGGACATTAAGTTTGATTTCATCAATTTCTGATATTTGTGGTAACTCGCACGGGTTAGAGGAGAAGTGAAACTTAGAGAAATCATTCATACTTTAATATGAACTTAATGTCATGTTGCATTACTTAGAATCTTATTAAATATTACTATCAAATACAAATACAAAGAGAGACAAAAGTTAGAAAACTGAGTGAAACAAGGAGAAAGGTACAAAGAGAGAGAAAGAGAAAAAATAGTGACTGCCAACTTTTTTCAGTGCAGTACACAAACATAGAAATTACAACCTCAAGCTTTTGCTTTACATTTCACATTTCAAGCCATTTCTATAACCACAAAATCATTCTAATAAGCATAACTTAAAATCAAAGTTTCATTCTTTTTTACTTTCAAGTAAAAAATCCAGAAAAGGTTTCCAAGTAGAAACAAAGACATGCTGTGTTACAATACTGATGCAATGTACAATTGAAACCATTATTCAGAAGATGCATTTCTCCAAACATTTCAGAGCCATTTTCCAGT
Organism: Pseudoxyrhopus heterurus; assembly: GCA_032468235.1. Lineage (NCBI taxonomy): Eukaryota > Metazoa > Chordata > Lepidosauria > Squamata > Pseudoxyrhopus > Pseudoxyrhopus heterurus. The sequence continues at coordinate 395,560 of JANHJO010003200.1, forward strand.
CCAAATACGTGACCAAACATGTATGTATTAAAGAAAAAGTGTCCATTAAAAATGTGTATATTGACAAACATAACAAACAAAAATGTTTTATACTAGTGAAATTGAGTACAAAAAGAAATGTTTGCTGATTTTCATTTGTTTAAAGTTTCAGAACTAATGTGGAAGCGGAACAAATCAAGTTTTGAATGTGAAAAATAAACAAATCAGAATGTCCCTAAACACTTATCCGAACCTTATAGCTTGAGGAAAATAAATGTTTGAGTCTCCTTTCCTTTTATCAAAGTTACCATCGATTTTTTTACAGACCAGGCAACAATATCTGGGCTTACACAGTATATTAAAACTAATATTTTCAGTTCTAAACTGACAGTCTTGTTTACGCAATGTATTCTAATCTATAAATAAATCAGACAAGATTAAAATTAAGGAACCTTTAATGACCTGCGAATGTAGCTGCTAGATCTTTAGATGACCTGGTTAACAATCCCTATCTAGGCTGAAAAATCTGGATAAGGGAGCCAGCAATTGATTTATTTCTCTTTTGTGTGGAAGAAAGGGGGTTCTTATTACTCTGGAACAGGTGGTAACTCAGAGGGTTGGACGATGATTGGATTATGTTTTTTGCCTCTCCTATTGGCCAGCTAGGGAGTGAGCAATGATGGCAAATGCGTTTCCTGTGAGTTCTCTGCCTTTTAAGGTCAACAGAAGTGAAGATGGTACAGGTTTTTTTCTGCTGGATAATAGAAAATTCTAGCAATAATTGTTTGCTTAGGAAACAGTTCTCCATGACGTTTCTTCTCCTTTTAGCTTTCTTGCCTGTTTCCTAATTTTCAGTATGTGCTACAATTCTGGGTTTTCATGACAGTGTCTCCTCAGAGCTTTTATAAGTCAAGGCCCTGACCTGTAAAAGCTGGCTGATGGATGGATGGATTTGATTTATACCCCACCTTTCTACCCTGTCATGCTCTCCACAAAAGTACTGTTAAGAACCTCCAGTTATTCTCTCCCCCTTTTCCATCAGAGTTCCATGGTTATTATGTGGCTTATCTTCCTGTATTTCTATTAAGGCTATGGACAGATTAAAGACATTTTAATTGGTGAATCATGCGAGTTATGGTTCATTAAAAGAACAATTCGCTTTTCAAGAGGTCGCATGTAAGTTAAGAAAAATACCAATATTTGTGAAGCACAAACCTTTAGAAATTTTATTCATTTAGCCTTGATGAATTAGAACATACGGTATTTCAAAATAGGCACAAGAGAAAAAAGCCCTTTTGTTAATATGGTGTGGGCCATCTTTTAAGTTTTACACGTCGGCATATTAATAAGAAAACTTGAAACAAAAGAGTTTATCAGGGCAACTTTTAGGTTCTGCAAAACTGTTGTAGCCATGTGGTATAACCACTCAATCAATTCAATGGGATGTATGGTTGTTTATTTATTTAAACAACAACTGAGAAGCTTCTGGGCTTACAAACCTTTGTGGGGAATGTAAGTCTCTGACAGAATCCTCAGTGACCCCATGCATAGCGTGATATCATTGCACATGACTGATGCAAAGTATTTATTTATTTATTTACAGGTAGCAGGGTGGCAACGTCATCTGTGGGGGGCCTAGAATATTCTTCACAGCAGTTTTCCAGATGATCCTGTGATTCATTCCTTCCCAGCAAGGAATGAGTAAAAAGGACTGCTTAATAGCTACCTAGAGACATAGTCAGAGCAGAAAAATAACTGTATTTTGGCAGTCTTGTCACCCCAATGTAATCCCAAGTAGGAGTGGTCCATCAGATTTCCTCTTCATTTTATTAAATTTATACACTACCCATCTCACAACTGAGTGACTCTAGGCATCTCTTCTGGTAGTTCATGTTCCAAAGTCCCTCAGAAAACTGAGGACCAACTCAGGACGCACACACAGTGAGAAGCCCTTGGAGCTATCTGATCCAAGGTCCTTGTTGCTTCCTCGTTCAAGGCAGATTGAGACCAAGGCCTCATTCAAACAACGCATCAAACTCTTGAGGAAAAAAAGCAAACTTGGAACCCCATTAGTCACCTAGGGAAAATTTATAGGCTCTACCTGTGGGGTGGGTGGATAGGGGAACCAGCATTAGCAAGCAGAAGTGATCAAAGTAATTTGATCATAGCAGAGAACCAGTGGAAATCCACATCATTGGACAAGAACATAAAGATATACATGATTTTGTTTTCCCCTCTATGGACACCTACATGTGGAGGAATTTAAGATGGGCCACAGCTAGAGACTGGAGACAAGTCTATTCCAGGCTGAGCATCAATTGAGCTATGTCAAATGCCCCTTCCCCGTCTGCTGCCTTCCATATTTTTTGAACTGTACACACCCTTCATCCTTAGTCAACACACTAGATCAGACTAGGAAAGGCAGATTGGGGTAACACCTAAACCTTTGGAGCGTATGTATTTGTTTTAAAACCATTCTTGGATCTTGGCTTTCTCCTCAAATCTCCTGGCTCTCCATATGTCAGAGAGTCTCCCATCCAGGTAGCTGAGAATACTATCCCCTGTCAGCAAAGGTGAGCAGGGGATAAAAAGGCATTCCTACTGGCTTCTTGAGGTAACATGAGAGGTGTGGGAATGAAGAGTACATTCCATTACACACTTGTGTGTGCAACAGGAGCTGCATTGCTCTGAAAACTTAGAGGTCTGTTGTGCAACCTTCCCATCACTCTTTAAAACATAATTCCTATAATCTGGTCAACCACCCTGCAGAAATGCTCATCTCCAGTTCCTTAATGTGACAAATCAGTCCCAAAGTGTATGGTTAGAATGAACAAATGCCACCTGTTTGAATGGAGAAGACCACAGGGCCTTCCACGGGGAAGAAAGCAAAGATAGTACTACTCCCTCAGTTGCGTAATTATTAAATCTAAAACTTACCCTCTTACTGCAGCTCATAACAAGGCAATTGCACAAGCACAAATAATTTTTAAACGATCTGTCTAACAAAGCTATTTAGCAAAATGAAATTCAATTGTGAGAAAAGTAAGGTTCAACATTTAGGCAAGAAAAACCAAATGCACAGATACAGAATGGATGTACCTGGCTGAATAGCAATAACCGTGAAGGGATTTTGGAGTCCTAGTGGACAATTATTTAAATATGAGCCAGCAGTGTGCTGCAACTGCCAAAAAAGCCAACACAATTCTAGGCTGCATTAACACAGGGATAGAATCAGATCATATGAAGTGTTAATACCACCTTATAATGCCTTAATAAGACCACTTTGAATATTTAATCCAGTTTTAGTCACCATGATGTAAAAAAAGATATTGAGACACTAGCAAGAGTGCAGAGAAGAGCAACAAAGATGATTAGGGGGACCAGAGGCTAAAACATATAAAGAACAGTTGCAGGAATTGGGGATGTCTAGTTTAATGAAAAGAAGGGCTAGGGGGTCATATGATAGCAGTGTTCCAATATCTAAAGGGATGCCACATAGAAGAGGAGGTCAACCTATTCTCCAAAGCACTTGAAGGCAGGAGAAGAAGCAATGGATGGAAACTAATCAAGGAGAGAAGCAACCCAGAATTAAGGAGAAATTTCCTGACAGTTAGAACAATTAATCAATGGAGTGACTTGCCTACAGAAGTTGTGGGTGCTCCATCTGTGGAGCTTTTTAAGAAAAGATTGGACAACCATTTGTCTGAAATGTTATCGGATCTCCTGTTTGAGCAGGGAGTTGGACTAGAAGACTTCCAAGGTCCCTTCCAACTCTGCTATTACATAATTCTGAAAATCAGAATTGATGTAATAAGGAACAGTATAAGACAGAGTAAACAAAAGAAAGAATTAGAATCACAGCAAAGAATGAATTAACACACACTGCACAAAGCGATAAGGTGGCATGTTTGGTTTTGGTTTGGGATTAAATGTGAATTGACTCAGCAAATAAGCCATGGTTTCTTTTATACCAAAAAAGCATAATTTAAAGCCATATTGCATTGTTGCTTTTTGATTACACGTGTGATGTAGAAATGAAAATGCTTGCTTCGTGATTTCCTGAATGGAGTCAGTTTATTTCTGGATCTTCTCACAGCCTCTAGCCCAGGGATTGGCCACTATGGAAACTTTACGCCTTGTGGATTTCATCTTGTAAAGTTGCCACAGTGACCTACCTCTTGTCTCTATCCCAATGTAAAAGGAAGGGCAAGAAATCATGAATTTTCCAGGACCCTCCAAACAAATTGTGTAAAAAGTTCCGCAGGTCCACAGACTGATCTCTTTCTAGATTAGTCAATAAATCAGGATTAAAACAAACCCTGATGGTGATGTGTGAACGCTGTACTGAACTCTGCCTTGCAATTTCTAAAAAGTTTCCCTTCCTTGTGAAAGAGGCTTCTATTTCTCTATCTTATACTCAGAATGCTTGAGAATCTCTTTTGAATTTCTTTTGGAAGTATATCTGAAGTGACTTTATTGTTGGAACTGGCTAATAATCCTACCGCTGTTCTGGCTTTCCATCACAAATATTTCTTTGAACCATACTAAGCTTGCTGTACTTCCCAAAAATGGGGGGGGCGGGGTCAGAATAGGAGGAGTTCCCTCCTGATGTCTTTGCTTGAGATTTAATGGAAATGTGAACAATCGGCAAATGACTTCAGGTCTTTGAAAAGCAAATCTCTTGGTCTCCACCTTGCTAAATAAATAGAGAGTATATCAAGCTATACCCATGACAATTTTTCCATTCTTTTTCTTCTGTGAGAGACATTTCCATCAAATTTAATGAGAACTGAGGGGGGAAGAAGAAATCAGGAGAATACAGTATTTCTGTATATCATGAGCTTAAATAGGCTTAGGTTTGAGGAGAACTTGGTATTTTATTTGCTGGATATCTCAAGAGAGACAATGAAGGTCCCAGGTGGGCCTCCTTGGGGAAGACATTTGAAAAGGTAGAAAAATTCATAGACATCCACTGGATCTACTACCGTTGTCAAAAAGACAAAAACAGTGTCATATAGTTTCAGTGACCTTCCCAGCCAGCTTCCAACAAGCAAAGTCAATGTGAAAATCAGATTGGGAAGCTGAAAGATTAAATCACGTCATGCCTCATTTAATGACCATAGCAACAAGGTCATAAAATTGGGTGTGGTCCTGTGATGTCTCACTTAAGAACCACACCGCTTAATTTTCTGGTTTTCTTGTGGTCATAAATTGAAGATTATCTTTATTAGCAATAGCAATAGCACTTAGACTTATAACCGCTTCACAGTGCTTTACAGCCCCCTCTAAGCGGTTTACAGAGTCAGCATCTTGCTCCCAACAATCTGGGTCCTCATTATACCCACCTCGGAAGGATGGAAGGCTGAATCAATCTTAAGCTGATCAGAATCGAACTGCCAAACTGCACCCGGCAGTCAGCAGAAGTAGCCTGCAGTACTACATTCTAACCACTGCGCCACCATGGCTCATAGTGGATGTTCAAATCCAAAGTGCAAAATGTGATCTGTGGTATATATGCCTATTAACTATGGAGAACACCTTACACTAAATGCATTTTTTTTCCCAACACTGCATATCAGCAGCCAATAGATCCCGGGAAAATTGCTTTAAGTTACTCCAAATCACATATTGCTCAGCACAGCTCTGATAAATCCTAAAGTAATTATTCTGTTTCTGCCTTTTTTTCCCCTTCCTTCGCTTCATTTTACAGATTTTCTTTTAAAAAAAAACATTTTGTAATGTGCTGTTTTAATTATCTATTTATGTTTTGTAAAAATACTTTGAGGGACTTTTAATATAGGAAGCAGCAGAAAAGTTATATCGACAAAACACATGTAACTTTTAATATAATATTAAAAAAAAGCTCAGTTCAATACACCCAACTTTACATATTTGCACAAGTAAGTATTAGGGGAGATAGGGTTGGGAATGAAAAGACCAGATTTCCCATTGTAATCAGTTTCTTTTATTACCTTTTTCTGGTTTGTTTGTGTGTGTTTTTTTTGCTTTTAGAATGTTATATTGGAAACAACAGCAGCTCTTAAATAGGTTTTTTTTTATCCATAAGCCAATTGGAGACTCTCCATCAGCTCTGATTCTAAGACATCTTGGTCTGGTTTTGAAGATTTCCACCTCTCAGAATGGTAAATAGAGCTGAAAATGTAAATCTCTTTCTCAAACTAATTCTGAGTTCCTCTTTGATGAAAGAATGCCAGGGTTGCCAAATTCTTTGTGGGAGGGGAAATGGAAAACACCCGGATGATCGTTTACCAACACGGAGGACTGTCTCACAGAAACTGAGTTGGAAGGACACAACTGTTTTCTTTCCTTCTGGGTCTCCAATTTGGGCCACAACCAAGGCCATGAGTTCAACAGTCAAGGCTTTGTCCTCTCCGCCAAGTCTTTGCTGGAATGGTTTCCTCTGATGTGAAAATTATGAACCAGCTTCCTCTGAACCTGAGTCCAAAATGGTGACGGATGAAACTTTGGCTTCTTTCTCACATTGGCTGGCCGAATTGTAAGTTAGATGAAATACTTGTCTGATGCAGACAACAAAAACAAAACTTGCTACTTCTTGCCAATTGAGTTGTGTTCATCAAAAACATCGCTGACATTGTGCCACTGCCATATACCCACAATGTCTTCATTTTCTCTTTAAACCGAGCCATTCCTTTGTACAAACTGTTGTCTTGGACACCCCTGCTTTTGTTAAAGTCAAGATTATCATGACAGCTTCCAAAACAAACAAGTAAATAAATCCCACACCAATCCCAAAGTCTCTTTGAGACAGAATGTTCTTTGTAGCTCCCACCTAAGGATACATCTTGTATAGAGAATACTATGCAAGCGAACAACCTGTGTAAGACTACTTGAAACTGTGAATATGTGGCTGTTGCAGTAGCTCTGAACGAGCTCGTCTTTTCTTCTCCTATTCTAATAAATCTCAGTGTGTGATGTGGTGTCATCCTATCAGGAAGCTGCTGAATGAATGATCTACTTCACTGACTGCTGCTTGCATAGATGGGAAAGCTGCCACTGTTATTGCAAATGGGATGCAAGCAGCTCCCTTTTTCAAATCTTCATAAGTTCTCCATAGAGCTGGGTGCGAAATTCATTCTCTCTAAATCTTTTAGGCGAACTTTAAAAATTGTACTCTGAGAGCTAGGCCTGTGGTCTACATTTGGGAAAAGACACTGCAACCAGGCAGAAAAATCTCCCCACCCCACTTCCCCAAGGACTAAACTCATGCTTTCTCTCAAAGGGCAGTAAAACTTTAAAAGCTTTAGAAGAGATGGACTCATTCAGTCAGTCAGTCATTATTGTGTCCCACTCACAAGCATCCATATCAGGGTTGCAGCTGTCTAACTAATTGAGCCACACTCAATTGTTTTTGGGAATATGCCAACATCCACAGGCACCCTCATTCTACTCTGTCCCTTAGCCTACAAAAGTGGGTGGGGTATAGGACAAGAGAAAAGGAGATAAGAAAATGGCAAGCAGAAAGGAAGCAGAGGCAACACCTTGGAATTTACAACTATTACAGGTAGGCAAGAGGGCTATCAGCCAACTGTCAGGCCAGAACCATGAGGAACAATAAGCCGCCTATCCTGGTGGGCATACTATTTGGAGCTTGGCTTTGTAATTCAGCTGGGATACTCAAAAGCAATACTGCTTAAGAGCAGAGCTTGGAGCATGATCTGGAGCTCCACAGCAACCAGAAAAATAGCAAACACGGCAAGGCAACTTAATAAATGTTGACCCTTTTGTTTGTTTTAAGGACTGAGATTTCAAGACTTATTTATGCCGCTATGTCAATCTGCAAGGCCTAAGGAGAGTAGAGTTAACCTAGGCAATAGCCTATTTTTAGGAAAGGTGTGCATTATGATAAAATGTTTTGTACAGTTATGTTTTATGCTTTATAGAAATTTTTACAGCTCAAAACTATATGTACAAAAGTGTTCAAAAATACAGAAATTGCACAGTTAGAGTTAAGTATGCATTATATTGGATTAGGGACTTTTCACTTTAAAAACTGTAAACCCTAAAATGTGCCTACAAAACACTTATAGTAAAATAATAACATACAAAAGTCTGTAGATAACCACAGTGATGATTTGCCACTTTCTAGTTTGGCTGATTTTGTAAACGGATACAAGATGTGCCAGAGTCAAACCAAATCTGCAGTTACTAAATGGGAAATGAGAGAATGAATAAAAACAAAGTGGAAAGATTCACCTATAATTGTGATGGGAAAATATTCTTTAAAAATATATGCCGATGAATCTATCCAATGCAACATCCATTGCCAACCTACCAGGAGCGTCAAAAACCTTCTTCCAGCCCATATTTCCTTGCTAGCATTCAGTATTTCAGATCATATAAGTTGAATTTGGTTATTGTGGCTAAGTCACTGTTAAGTTCTGCTCCTCTTTTAAAGAAGTCCAATAAATGGCCAAATCTTGTGATAACAACTTCTGTATATTTTAGAATCAGTGAATTTCATGACATTCATATTTCAAGACAATATCAACCAATAGCTTACTTGAAGTGCAAGTACTTCATTTCAAATCTTTGCCTACAAAAGAAGGCTTGAATTCTCTCAACAGTTGAGGTCTCCTAGAAAATCGTCTTCTTACTGCCATTCAAGCAGTAAAGTCTCCTCTCATAAATTGTCCTCTCTGGAAACAGTGAGGTACATCTTTATTCTCCCTCTATTCAAATAGGCAACTTTGTCCATTCCCATTTTTAACTATTGCAAAGCTCAAACTATTCCTTTAGATATAAACAAGGTATTAAAAGCAATCCTCAGTGTTTAATGCCAGAGTGGAGACTCTCTAGGTGATAATAGTCAGCGATCACATAGCAACCAGAGCTCTATTTTATAGCATGGGGAGGAAATTTCATCATAAAAAAATGCCTGAGGTGCAGATAAGGCAGTATGTAGACTGTGCAATTCCATTCAGTTTTAGTTTGTTGCAGACATGGAAAAAAAATGGAAGAAAAATACGAACACAAAGCCAGGAAGTTATAATTGCAAAGCTAAAATGTGAAGTTGAATTTTCTTGCCTTCCCTCTCCAAAACTATCCTTAAGATTATTTGATTTTTTTTTTGAGTGAATATATTCTGGATTTATAGATATACAGCATCCACTTTTTGTGATACTTTCCAGTATTTGATGATACGATTGTACTGAAAAATTTAACAATCTGTGAAGTTATTCAATGCTTTTATGTGAATCAGCACTTTCAAAAATCCAAGCAATCAATTGTGTGAAATACATAAATAAAGTTCATCCCTTCTCCCCTAGTGCTGTCTGTTTTCCACAAATCTATACAAATGGCTTCATCACAACTGTATACTATACTGTATAGAAGGCAATATCGGGAGGCAGTAGGATAGGATTAGCTTCTTACCACAAAAGTGTCTTGGCTGGTATCTTCACCATCCTGCACATCTGTTAAAATCAAATCTGCATTTCGCTCAGTGCAACTATCTGAAACAAACATAAAGGGAGAAGCTGTAGCACATTGACACCATGAAATGCACATGAAACAAAAACTGGATTTAATTAAAATTGCTTTTTCAAGTCATGCACGAGGGCAAAGAAATCACATCCTGAATTGTTCTACAGTTACTGGATTCCAGCAAATCGTCACTCGTCCTTTGGATGAGATGGGGCAACATCAAAGGGGAACTTTTTAAAAATGGCATATATTTTTTTATCTTTATTGTGCTATGTAAATCAACTACAGCATTGATTTCCTTGCCTGCCTTCACTATCACGAAAGCCTCCTGTGGAACCATATCAGCAGTAAATAGAATCCAAGCATGCAAATCAGGTGTTGGGGAAGATGAGGGGTTTGTTCTGTGGCTGCTAATATCATAATCACCATAGAAAATGTCGTAATCACCCTAGAAAACTCAGTGAGCTTATGGGTTCAGGCCTGAGTTGAAAAGCAACATCAACCTCTAGAGAGACTGCTAGTAAAATTCTATCATAGGTCTCTGCAGGTGGGTTGGGGGCAGCTGCCTCCCACGAATGACTATAATGCCCAGATTCCCAGTTCTCATTTAAAAAAAAAATAACTCCCTATCTCCACTAGAAGCCCAGATGTAGGACAAAATGTGCCGCCATTTTTTCTGGTTGTTTTATAAGAAAAGGACTGCTCTTAGCCAAGGAGTGAGCACTCCTAGGAATGATTGGCATGCATATTGTCTGCCGAAGGAAGTCTTTTTTTGGCTGATCGAATCCCACCAGCTCCAAGGTCGACTCAGCCTTCCATCCTTCTGAGGTCGGTAAAATGAGTACCCA
>JANHJO010003201.1:8254-23021 GCA_032468235.1 Pseudoxyrhopus heterurus
AGATAGATAGATAGATAGATAGATAGATAGATAGATAGATAGATAGATAGATAGATAGATAGATAGATAGATAGTCAACCACTCAATTGATCTAGGGAGATCCCCGTTACAAACTACTGTCCATTGGATTCCTGAGCCACAATGGGTGACAATCCATAGGCGAATTCAATCAGGTTTCACTCCCTTCTGGGGCAGAAGCCCAGGATACTAGTTCGGCTACTAGTTCGAGTTGGGGAAGATGGGACTTGTAGTCCCAACAGTCCTGAGGAGGCCTGGAGGGATGGGAGCTGCCCTAATTATTTGGAGCGGGGTTCCCTTCTGAAAATTAAGTGGGGGGGGGGAGGTTTTCCAAGCGACAAGGAAATCTATTGAAATCTATTGAAATCTATTGAAGTCAGACCCTGCAAGGATCTGGGAATTGCAAGGATCATTAAAAGTAATCCGTTTCCAACCAGATCTACCTGCCTTTGATTCACGCTTCGAACAGTCCTGGGTTTGAAGAAACGCCGTCGAGGCTTAACGCTGTGATTAAACCCTAAACTTACCTAATTACTCACAAGGGACCGCCTGAACACCCAGGCCTAAAACACGGAGACACATTCACACCTGCAAAGTGCGAACCGAATGGGTTTTCTCGGAAATCAATCTCCAATCAGGCGCTGTTGGACTTAGACCGAGTTTTTTTTTGTTTTTGTTCAATTCACAAACGTGTTTGGCCTTTCTCTGGCTCCCCGAGACGATTTTCAGAAGGATCTAAAGACCCCTCCCTCATTTTGGACCCCCAGAATAATCCAGTAATCATTATTTATATTTATAACTGCAGCATTTAACCACCCATATATATATATATATATATATATATATATATATTGGCACTCCACGCTTAATTCACCCCAGTCGGTCCCTTTCTTGGGTTGCCTAATTCATTTAAACGGAGTTGTGGCGGATTTAAATTAACGGGAAGCTCCGTATTTCAAACCATTTCACTTTTCACAAGCTACGTTTTTATTTTTATTTTTTTAGTGGCGGATCTAATTCCTCCGAAGGAAGCTCCCGTCAACTTCAAAGAGGCTTTCTCTCAAATCAGTTTAAAAAGAATTCCTGCGTCGCCGGTCGGCCTTCCTTTGTGCCAATTAGGTGGGCCTGGACTGCCGATAATTCGAATTAAAGGAGTAGGCGAGACCAATCCTAAAACGGAGGCAGCCACGGTGCGCTTTGATAAAAACAAAATATCTTGCCGCTTGCCTTAGTCAATTGAGCTGGAAGCCTAAAGCCTCCTCTTGAAGGATTTTATTTATTTCTCTTTATTTATTCGATTTATACACAGTCGCCCATATCACCTAGGCGACTCTAGGCAGACGCAGATGTTGGGCTTGTGTTCCGAACCCGTTTCACCGCTTCGGGTGGGTTCGATCAACGCATCGTTCTGATTTTCACGCGGCAGACCTCGAACCTGGCTACAGGGCTAGGTTAAAATACGGCCAAGTTAAGATTGTGGTTTAAGGCTACCGTGGAAATAAGACTGGTGGTGTTACAAGAAGTGGGGTGGGATTTAGGCTAGCTCAAAGCTCAGGCTTATCTCTTGCTGGAAGGACTGTTGAAAGGATTTGTCCTGAGTCCAAAAATCAAGCTAGGTTAAAATACGGCCAAGTTAGATTGTGGTTTAAGGCTACCTTGGGAATAAGTCTGGTGGTGTTACAAGAAGAGGGGTGGGAATTTAGGCTAGCTCAAAGCTCAGGCTTATCTCTTGCTCGAAGGACTGTTGAAAGGATTTGGATCCGGCCTATTGGGAGTCCAAAAATCTAAGCAAAGAAAGGAATAAGCGTTTAGACTTATATACCGCTCCGTAGTGCGTTACAGCCCTCTCTCAGCGGTTTACAGAGTCAGCCTCTTGCCCCCAGCAATCCGGGTCCTCGTTTTACCGACTTCGGAAGGATGGGAGGCTGAGTCAACCGAGGATGGTCCCAAGGAAGTTGGGCCTCGACTCCGGAAATACCGATTCACGCGCCAGTTAAAACCAGGAGAATCGGGGTTTAAGCTCCGTTTTAAGCCAGGGGTCTCGAACCTGCTCTGGAGTCTCGCGTGGGAAGAGCTAAGCGCTTTTTTGAATTGCGATCGATTTCCGTTCAAATCAGAGGGGCTTTTTTTTGCTTCTATTTATTATGGGATGGAGATCGGAAAGTCTTGAGCCTGACCTTTCCTTGCTTAAAGCAAGCAAGCACGCACGTCGGAACGGCTCCTCCCGCCGCGAATTGCACGCGTTAAATAAATCGCTTTTAAACTCTTATGTTTAAAAGCATGTGGGAACAAGCCTCGCGGGAACGAACGGGTCACAGTCCTCGCCAGGGAGACCCCCCTCCTCGCAATTTTCGCTTCCTGGTCCCAAATCTTTTGGGGATTGATCCCCAAATCCCAGCGCCCAAAGGGTCTCTTTGACTTCCTTACTCGCAAGTAAACTCCTCCGTAAACCATTTCTGCCTTGATCGCCCTGGGGCCACACCCTTAAACTCGCCACTAGAGTTTATTAGTCGTATAATAGGATGGCGCATCCTTTGAGGGATATTCGTAATATCCCTAATATTCCTCAAGACCCGAATTGCCTTTCCTGGGAGGCGAGCGAGGGGGTGCCCTTCCTCTCGCGGAGAAGCGCCCCAGGCTGGTCCTTCTTCCACGGGGGCAAAAGCCCCCGACGATCTACTCGCGAGGAGGCGCTGCCGGTCCATCGAAGCGCAAAGCAACACAACAGGGTACAACACAACTGAAAAAAAATAATCAGGGGGAAAAAGGAGCCGCGCTGAATCCTGCGCCCTCCCCGTTTCCAGCGCTCCTTGATCGATCTTCGTGTAACTCTGCGTCCTTTTTCACTTCCAGCTCCCTAAAAACACATTTCTTTAGAAAGGGGACCCCTGTGCCGAGTTCGGACAGTCTCCCCCTCTTTCGGGGAGGCCGGACTTCGGAATCAACCAGATCCTCGAGTCCCGCTTGGTTCTTTCAGACGGTTTTGGGTTTCCTTTTTCTTTTGCCACGGGGAGGCAAAATACTTTCACCCTGGCAAATATCAGGGGCTGAATCTTTGGAGGCCTTCAGAAAAAGGCCCCGCCGTTTTTTCTCCTTTCCCTCCCCGCCTCCCCGCAACCCCCTTCCCGGAGCATGTGAGGCTCACAGATTGGGACGCGATCCAACTCAGGGACAAGTTCAAGGCGAGATTTAACTGCGATCGGTTAAAAGGCAAGAGAGCCCTTTGGAAGTGGTTGAGGTGGTGGGGAAGAAAGGAAGGGAGGAAGGAAGGAAGGAAGGAAGGAAGGAAGGAAGGAAGGAAGGAAGGAAGGAAGGAAGGAAGGAAGGAGATTATAAGGAGAGGGAGGAAGGGTCTGAGGGAAGTCCTGCCTTAGCACTTGGCCACCACAGGTGCCCCCAGATATGTCACATTGAGCTAGCCACACCCACCCTGGCCACACACACATGCACTCCCGGGGTCAAACCCTGATGCGGCCCTCAAGGAAATCAAGTTTGACACTCCTGCTCTAGGCTCAGCTTGCCCACTGCTAGAACCAATGACTGTTTCCTCTTCACCATCTCCTTTTCCAGCAAATACCCTTGAGACATTAATTAGACTATATAGTTTTCAGCAAGCCTTTGGCCCTAGCAGTTTTAAGGGAAGCATGCATTTTGTGTACTTAAATTCTGACTTTGTAGCTATTCAGTTGGTTTTATTTTATTGCTCTATGTGGCCCAGGGTAATGAGGTGGATTATAGCTATTTTAGGTAAATAAATCAATGTCAGTGTGAATAGAAAGCTCCTACCTTCAAGAAATGGTGCCACCCATTCACCTCCAACAAACATTTGATTGGGGAGGGAGGAGATGGTCCTGCGTATTCTTTGAAAGTGCGAAAATGGTTTGTGTAAACCGCTGGTAGAGTTAATTACTGATAACTCTGGTGATGACATCTGGGGAAAAGATCATCCATCATGTTCTCAGCCTGTGATGCATTTCCCTTTGGCAATCATCCATTTTAATTCACGTAAGATTCTCTATTCTAAATAAATATGCATTGGATTATATTACTGTGATGTAATATCAACACCAATTGCAATTATCAACCAATACTTTAAGATGCCATCATATCCTTTCAGACTCAGCTCCCACGAAAGAAATTGATTTGTTAAACCAAAGTTACAGCAGAGGAAATCTTCAGCAGCCAGTCATCCTCTCTTCTTTGCATAACATTTCCCCCTTTTTTCCCCAACACATTTTTATGGGTACCAGAAAGAAAATCCCCATTGAGGCTGTCATCTTTTCCTCATTCCATTTAAAAAAAAGAAACTTCCCACACGTTCAGTAATGTAAATCTGCATTTCTTTCCTTCTTCCTCCCTTCTTTCCTTTTTTAACTTTTAATCTTTAGTTTAAGTGATTTCAGACCTGATATGTGTGAATACCTTGAGTTTATTACCCATTCTGGCTGGGTATTCTCAAAAACAAAAGAGATTCTTAATCCAGAGGCTCCACATACAAAGAGCCAAAATGCTACAACAGCAGACCGGATGGTAGGACTTCAGACTATGAATTGGGCACCTTCTGCCAGTTTTAAGACACATCTTGCAAATCAAACTGAAACATTACTCATTGCTATGCTAATAGTCTAGTTTAAAAGGTGCTTTGTTTCCTTTTTTTTTTTACTATTGATCCTTGTCTGTTATCTCTGTTTTTCTAGAAAGCTAAATTTTGAGGTGGCTCTTCCTGTCCAAAACATCCATTCCAGGAAATTCTGTTTGTTTATTAGTTTAACAGCAGAGAAGGAAGTAAGAAATAAAACCCAAAGCACAATTTTCTGTCTTGGTGTTTCTGCTGCCACCACTATGCTAATACAGGTAGTCTCGACTTACGACCACAATTGAGCCCAACATTTCTGTTGTTAAGTAAGATGTTTAAGTGGCCCATTTTACGACCTTTCATGCCACAGTTGTTAAGTGAATCACTGCAGTTGTTAAATTAGGAACAAGGCTGTTAAATGAATCTGGCTTCCCCATTGAATTTGCTTGTCAGAAGGTTGCAAAAGGTGATCACATGACCTTGGAACGCAACAACAGTTGCCAAGCATCTGAATTTTGATCACATGACCATGGGGATGCTGCAACAGTCATAAATGTGACAAATGGTCATTAAGCTACTTTTTTCAGTGCTGCTGTATCTTTGAACAGTCACTAAGGAAACTGTTGTAAGTCAAGGGCTATCTGTATGCCATTCTTTTTCTGCGTGTGCCTTTGAATCTGTGTTGATTTCTTGTGACTGCCTCGACAAGACCCCTGCGGGTCTGTTTCACAAAATTTTGGAAGTGGTTTGCCATTGTCTCCTCCCTAGGGCTAAGTGAGAGCATCTGGCCCAAGATCACCCAGCTGGCTTTGTGCACAGGTGGAACTAGAACTCATGGTCTCCTGCTTTCCAGCCTGGTGCCTTAACTACTACACAGCACTCACTTTCTTTCTCTTATTACAGGGTGTGCAATGCAGCCATAGCAGCAAAGTGAGTATCCAGCAGGTGAATAGGATGTGCACGTGCTCTAACTCCTATCCTCCTCCCAGCATCAAGAAGAGGCAGCCTACCTTTAGTCAAGCAAAAGAAAAAGAAAAGAAAAACTTCTCCGGAACGAAAACAGTCCTCCAATTATTAGTGCCGCTTCTTCTCTGAAGTCAATCTGGGGTATCTCTCTCCGACAAGGGTTGAGTTTCTTTCTCCCACCACACTGTCCTGCTTCCACTACTGGCATGAGATTGTGGTTCCGGGGCATCCATGACAGGCACCCTCTCTCTTCACCGGCAGCACGGGGGGCTTTCCTCCGTGTCCGCTCGACGATCACACTTCTTCATGCGGACAACCAGGATTCCCCTCTTCTCCACCAGCCTCTCCGGGGCTGGTGGCGGCTAAGAAAAGCCGCCCGGTGCGAGATAAACCAGGATCACTTCTTCCCCAGCTCCGATTGCCGTGACGTCAT
This sequence comes from Pseudoxyrhopus heterurus, assembly GCA_032468235.1. Classification (NCBI taxonomy): domain Eukaryota; kingdom Metazoa; phylum Chordata; class Lepidosauria; order Squamata; genus Pseudoxyrhopus; species Pseudoxyrhopus heterurus. The sequence goes on from JANHJO010003201.1 coordinate 14,248, forward strand.
GCCGGAAGGGTTTCATTATCCAGACCACCATTTTATTTTCAAAAACTGGTTAATATTCCATGTAAGAGCCTTGATTATCCAGAAATTTATTTTGAAAGTATTATTGTTCCATGATAGGCAGAAACCCAGGTGTGGGATTCTACCGGTCTAACAACCGGTTCGCTTCATGCGCACGCACGCGCCAAATGTGCGCTATGCGTGCATGTTCAATTCACAAAAACCTATAAAACAGCTGATGGGCGACAGTCAAAACAACTGATTGGGGGCAATTGCATTGCAGCGCCGATCAGCTAGGCTTCAAAAAAGCCTTGAATAAAGCTCGGAATAGCGCAGGGGCTGGTGGGTGGGCCCAGCTCCTAACCGGAAGAACCGGTTCGCCCTAACCGGTCCCAACATAACAAACGGTTCGCCCGAACCGGGTCGAACTGGTAGAAACCCACCTAAGCAAAAATATACTGACATTCTGTCTATTCTGGAAGGAACTTGCAAGCCCTCCAGAAAAATAAACACTGAGGCCATATGTATTCTCGATTTCTCAACATTGCCAGGCTATAAAAAGGGATCATAGAAAATCTGTTGACTATTTCATCAATGCAGGAAGTCAAAAGTTCTCCTTGAGTTCTGCAGAACTCTTGATATAATCCATGCGTCACAGCAAAAGAACCATGAATGCAGAGCTACTTGGCTGGTTTTGTTTTGTTTTTCTCTAGAATGGTTTGTGGTTTGATGTTACAACACTTCCAATAAATGGATATCACCGATCCTTTCTTTTCCATTAGAGTGGTTAGAAGGATTGCCTTTTTTGTGACTACATGCCTATTTAAATATTTAAAATATATGTATGTAGCCACATAAAAGGTAATCCTTCCGATTACTCTAATGGAAAAGAAAAGCTAGGTGATATCAATAGGAATTATGAAAATAAATCTGAGATTAAATAGTGTTTCTGGTGGTGATTTCTATTCAGCCTCAGCTATTATGCTGTTTTCCTTTCAGCTTGAGAAGACAAATTAGAAGAGGTAAGTAAAGAAATCCATTTGTAGGTGACATACCAAGTGTCCCCAGGGGGAAAAAAACGAGCCTTATTGCTGAGCTTGGCATGTTGCCCATATTCATTCTAAAATATGAGTGTGCCTTTGTTGTTTAAAATGGTGCAATCAATATCACTAGGCCCAGTCTATTGTTGGGGTCTGATATTTTCCCCAAACCTAGTGGGCCAGGCAAGTTAAGCCATAGCATGTCTGTATCTTTAATGCTGTACCTTTAATGCTGTGTAATGCTGTTTGAAGTAGCATTGTATCTTTAAGGCTGTTTCCAAGCCCGAGCTATACTAAATGTAAGTCTATTGGAAACCATGGTGCTGACTGGATAGTTCAAACTGCCTCAAGGCAGATAAGAGTAAGCTAGTTACACTGTAGTGTGTGTGTGTGTGTTAGGAGTGATATACTGCTCGTTACTCTGCCGGACCGTTTCATGCTAAAGACCTTGGATTGGTGTTATCGTGACTGTGTTTTGGATTTTCCCTGAACTTTGTTTACCTGATTAGACTCATCGTGCTGTACGTGACCTCGAACTGCAATACTGGACTCTGTGTATGTTTTTGCCCTTCTGTAACTCAACCTGGAACAATAGAAGTTTGCTAACCAGCTGTGTGTTGTTTGCTTATTGGACTTTCTGTTATTCACTGGGTAACGTGTGATATCACCAATTCTGCTGTGACTTATGCTCTGCTATCCAAACTTGCAAAAGGAGGGTCAAACCCTAACATGATAATGTGTTAGCATGGGAATGTAATGATGTGGCGACTGACAAACAATTAAAAGCTAGTTATCACAAACCAATCTGGGAACTGCATCAAGTCAAAATTAAAACGGAGACTCAAATGATTGACTGCTAGTCCACATTAAGACAGATATGATTCAGTTCAGATCTCCTAAATACCCATAGATTATATTGCCAAAATTCAGTGGCAAATGTTCTAATTCTGAAGGATGGGATAGATGGTATGTTGGGATAGGAACTATTTTCCCCCCAAAGTTTTCCACCCAATTTCCAATTGCAATAAAACACAGGTTTGAAAAACATGGGCTGAAAAATTCACTACTGGCGATGTCCAGAAGATTTCCTGCAACTCTTTTGACCTCAGATGATCAAGCTACTCCTCTGACTCCTCAAATATTGCACATCTTGCTGTAAAGGAGGCACAACACCTTTATAATAAACACACACACACACACACAAAATAGCAAGGGACTACTTTAAGGCTCTGCTCTTCCCAAGGCAAAATCAGCTCTAGATTTCTCATTTAAGAAGTGCACACAAAATACATTGTGTGATAAGCCCTATGAAATGTCAATAGGGATCAATTCATTCTCATCAAGCTCTCTACCTAAAACTTGGGAACTGGTCACAATGTGAATTTTACCCTCATCTTTATTTACCTACAGTAAGCCATCTTAGAAAATAAAATGGCGGGTGGCTGCAGTCCAGTGCTATAGATAACCATTCTGTCACATTATTTTGTTCCATGATAAGTATCACAATGCAGGGTGCAGAAATTGATTAAGAAATAGTAAGCAAAAGTAATTAAAAGGTAAGAGAAAAGGAAACACAGATAAAATGGTATTTATCCCAGTACCATTCAGAACTGAAGAAGCTTCATGGGAGAGAAGCAAAATGTTTTCAAGGAAAAACAAAGTCTAGTTGCCTTTTCAAAAAACACATTTGGGACAACCATGACCTGGATGACTGAGAATCTCCATAGACATTCGTTTTCTTTGTACCTCTCTATCCTCCAAGTCCAAGACCAACTAGTTTTGTTTCCTCCTTATCCATACATTATTTAAAGTTCTCACCTCTCTGTTTTGGAAGACCTCATCAGTTTCACCCAGTCATAACTTTCTTGGTCCTCCCCTTCCTTTCAACCCCTTTGACCTTCCTTCTTATATTTGTACATGTAGTCCTTGACTTACGACTACAATTGAGCCCAACATTTCTGAGCCCATACATTTAGTAACACAGTTGTTAAGTGATCCCCATAGATTTTGCTTGTCAAAAGGTTGCAAAAGGTGATCACATGACCTTGGGACACAGCAGCAGTCATAAGTATGAACCAGTGGCCAAGCATGTGAATTTTGATCAAGTTGTAAATATAAAAAATGGTCATAAGTCACTTTTTTCAATGCTGTTGTAACTTTGAACGATCACTAAATGAACTGTTGTAAGTCAAGGAGTACCTGTATTATGATTTGTTCATTTTCTCTGTTTGACCAACCCATCTCAAAATACTCCTTCCATCCTGATCAGTCACTTAGTTTGGAAATATATCCACATCTCAAGAAGGAAAGCCAAACTTAAACTAGGATGAAATTTCAAATTTGTTCCTTGGACCAGAAAAGGTCAGAACCTGAATAAGCCGTGGTACTCTAACTGAAATCTTTGTCATCTCTCCCAGTCTGCTCCCTTAAAAATGAGAAACCAAGGATTTCTCATTGCCTATGTACAGATATTGCCTGCAATTTCAAATATGTATAAGTATTCCTCAACGTATTATGACCTTTAAAGTCCTTCAAGGCTTAGGATCGGGTTACTTTCGAGACCGCCTACTACCACGGTATGCCTCCCAGCACCCTGTTAGAGCCCACGGGGTTGGCCTCCTTCAGGTCCCGTCAGCAAAACAGTGTCGGCTGGCGGGCCCACAGGGGAGAGCCTTCTCTGTGGCTGCACCGACCCTATGGAATCAGCTCCCCCCTGGGATTCGGATCATTCCCGACCTGCTAACCTTCTGCCGGGCAGTGAAGACATGGCTATGCCAGCAGGCATGAGGTGGCGATACCTGAGGGAAGGGTCTGATTTTAAGGGCCACATGAGTTTTAAGTAGTGAGTTTTAAAATTTTTAAGGTTTTTAGCTATTTATCTAAATTATAGTTTTATATCATTTTATATTTAAATGTTTTATGACTGTTTTTTGTTTGTTGTGAGCCGCCCGGAGTCCTGTGGGAATGGGGCGGCATAGAAATACCAACAAATAAAATAAATAAATAAAAATAAAATCTATGGTTCTGGATAGAGTTGCAATACCCCAGACAGACCTGATGCGCAATCTTGGTGTCCTCTTGGACTTGCAGCTCCTGCTCAAAGAGAAGATGGCAGCCATGGCTAGGAAGAATTTTGCAGAGATCAGAAGACAAGCTTTTTCCGCAGTGGTCCCCGATCTATCAAACATCCTCCCCTTGAGATCAGAATGGTCCCAACCCTGTTAGCCTTTTGTAAGGCTCTAAAAACCAAACTATGTTCCCAAGCCTGGTGTGCTGAATGTGTCAGGGGCACAATTTCGTGGCTATATTGCTAACTAGCCAAGTATCTTGCTTCTATGTATATTTAATTTGGATGTTTTTGAAGTGTTTTATTTGTTTTACTGTTTTTATTGTTTTAAAATATTTTAATATTTTTAACTATATTTTTTTAATTGTAAGCCACCCAGAGTTATTGATTGAATTGGGCAGACACGGAAATTGTAGAAACAAATAAATAAATCCCAACTTCACACCCTGTTGGATGGTATATTAAAAACATCTGGAAAAGATTAACCTGGCCTGTTTCATGACACACAATCAAAAACTTTCTCATTTGTAATTGGAAATGAGACTAAAGAAATGCAGAGCATAATGACTAACCATGTTACCTACCAGTCCTGGGTAGAGAGTGATTACATACTTGCAAACTAAAAGAAACACGAATGAAGGCAAATATACATGTCTCAGGATAATGTTGTAGAATCCAATCTGAATCAGTCACTGGGACCAGAGTTTTAGTCTTCCAAGCTTTCGGACTCATGCTGGTGCCCACCTTCAGGGAACTTCTTTCTCTCTTTCTTCTCCTTCTCTTTGGAAAGAAAGAAGATCCCTGAGGATGGCCTCCAGGACAGGTCGGAAAGCTTGGAAGATGAAAACGGTCCCAGTAACCGACTCAGATTGGATCCTGCTAAAAAATACAACATACACTGGAAAAGGAATGAGGAAGCAGTAGGAAAAAAGCAAACTCAAGCACCAAGTTTAAACTTTCAAAAACAGTTTTATAAATACCATCTATAAATAGGTTGGGGAAAATAAAACAATAGATTAATAAACTCAGTAGGTTAAATGCCATAGAAAATCTAAAAGAAAAAAAAATTAAAGTCTGAAAGCAATGTGTATTCTTATCACAAATTTTATAAGTTGATTTACCTCAAAACATGCCATTCTAGCAAGACGTTGGAGTCCTTAAAATTGTTCATTAAATAAAACTATACAAGGAAAAATATACTCAGCATACTTCTACAGCATATTGAAAAGAGATAATTTGTAATGAAGTAAAATTACTATATTGCATCTGAATGTCCCAAACATTTCACTTTACTAGATAGAACTGCCATTTTCCCTTCCATTCTGAGTTTAAGTAGTACTTGAAAATAAACATATTATAATAGGATTTTTATATGGAAGTCATTATTTAAAGTACATTCATTTGTTACATTTTATTCTGCTTTTCTCTAACAGCTCCACACAGTTTAGATCAGGATCTCCTTGAATTTTATCTCAAACAACAACTCTAGATGGTAGACTGGATCGAGATAGAATGATTGACCAAAGTCAACCAGCAAAGTTATCTGAGCTTGGAATTTGACTGACTCTCTCCAATCTAACACTTTAGGATTCCCATATTGGATAACATAATTAGTAACAAGAAGGAAGGATATTTGTAGCTCAGTGTCAAAATGAGGGGTCCTTGCGCCCTCTGATCTGGATTGTTTTCTTGCAGATGTTTCATCATCCAAAGAAAGTAACATCTTCAGTGCTAGTGATGATGTTACCTAGTTTGGGTAATAAAATGTCTTCAAGAAAACAACCAACCTCAGAGAGCTCCAGGACCTCTCATAAGTAGTAACTTTTATGTAGGGAATCCAGATGCACACTGGCCCATCTCTTTTTTTAAAAAAAATGTTCTCTCTATGTAACCCAGATCGCAAAATGAATTTCACTGGAAGATTAGAACTATACCTCATTGAGAAATTCTTGCATATTTCTGCTAAGATCACCTCTTTTATTCTACAGTTTGGCATCCTCCCCGTTATCCCAAAAGTGCTGGAGGAAGAAAGCCAGAATATACAGCTTTGAATTGCCTATATACATTCCACATCTGACAGCAATGCTTCTTGTTCAAATATTGTATTTTATTTCAGACCTTTTTCCTAATAAATTTTATTAATCTGAACTCAGGCAGACTTATTCCTTGGCTGTTTTTCTCAAGTGCTAACTGTTGCTGGGGAGATGTAAAGAATTAGAGATAACCTTGGAAAAGAAATTTAGCAAAATGTGAGTTAAACCTGGGAAAAGAAAAGAATATCAGAAAGTTAAAATGGCTGTGCCATAATTCTCTTTGATATAAGAGCGGGGGGGGGGGGAATAAACAGTCAAGCTTTCTAGATTTTGCTATTCTAACCTATGTCAATAAATTAGAGTTTTACTACTTCTTATGAACTCTGTTTCCTGGCCTAGTCCATCTTGAAGTGTTGAAAAGTGAACTGAAAACAGTGACACTATACTAGGTTTCAGAAATACTGTTAGTTTTTTAAATGCTACAATTTATTTCTGACTTTCCTTTTTTCTTATTTGGTTGCTTTTTACAGTAATGACATCTTTCAATTATTGCTTTGAATATTATTTAGGAAAGCTGAATGATAAATAAATGAATAATCTCAAACATAGCTAGTTGTAGCCACACCTCATATCTGTACTCATCAGTGAATTACAATTCTTAACACTTAGTTCATTTTCTTGGGTTAATTTAGCAGAAAACACCCCAACATGGCTCAAATAAATTAGAACTTTGGCTGCAGACAAGAGTAAAGCGTTAACAGAACTGTTGACTGACCACTCAAGTCTAAATACATAGAGATTTTATTCATCCTCATTGCTTTAAATTTGAACAGTTTCCTCCCAATCATTCCATACTTTATGTGGCAATTGGTGGCCTTGAAGTCTCCTCACCTTGTTAGATTCAAACATTAGACAAAGTATCTTCAGTTTTATGTCTTTTCCCTAAACATGTCAAAGATAAGAGACGAATCCCTGAATGCAGTGACAGGCAATATTAAGAACAATAAACTGAAATTAAATCAAAATTAATTACTAAAGTATAAAATGATTTGTCCCCATCTGCAGATACCAACCAAAAACACAGAAATCTCTCCCAAGTATTTAAACATGCATGCATGCTCCAATCATCAGAAAGAGCAAATAAGAAGGGCCAGGGAGAAGAATGGTAAGGTGTAGCTGCATTAGAAAGAAAGGAAAATAAAGGTAGGAAACAAAACTGGAAGGAGATGATCCAAGGGGAAGACTAACAGAACAGGATAGGAATGGAAATATGGAATGGAAATATAATTAGATTTTACAATAATGGTCAAATTTTCTCAAAGTAGTAACCTTTCCTTAGCAACCATTAATTTTCAAAAGCATTTATTTGTCTCCTGCCTAATCGCTTCCTTTCGGCAATGTCTTTATTTTTCTCTGTAAATGTAAAATTTCTGCATGCACGCACACATGTGCACACACGCGCACACACACACACACAATTTCCAGGTAATTATTTGAAGAAAAATATTTTCTATTGGAACCCAGTCCCTGTTAAAATGGCTACACAGGCATAAACAGAGAGAGTTAATGACAGTAACTATACAATTGAAACCAATCAAAAAGCAGTTAACATATTGAACATTAACATTTAGTATGAATAGCAACTTGAATTGAAATCAAAATGTTAAAACTGAAGAAGATACTGGCCTATGATATTTCGGTGCAATATTATTGAATATTTAGAAATTCAGCCTTGGTTCAACTATTTATTAAGAAATTATTTGTTTTTTTTCCTTCAAAATTTTAGGTTTGTAAAATAAAACTGATAGTATGAAATAATGTGCCTCCTTTATTTATCTAGAAGGAACATTATTAAGTAAATGCTATCAGTTAATTGTAACAAGATTTTTTGTAATGTATTTTTGCAGTGTTGTGAGAAGGAAAATATTGGGAGCAGAAAGTCTAGAAAATTCATGTTGAACACTTAGTAATTTTGAAATCTTAAAGAAATTGTTTCAAATATTACACCATAATAGTAAAAAATGAAGCAACCATGGTATTTAGCAAAAGATCGAGAAGGATATTAGACTAATAAGCAAATCTGAAAGCTTAATTGCCAGAAAGCTTTGACTGATGTGCAGATAAATAAATGACAAAACCTGTAAAAGAACAATGAAAAAGAGAAGCGCAATTGCAGTAGTATGACAGAAGTGTTAACAATGGCCCAAATTCCACACAACCCCATTTTTGTTGTTGAGGGGAAAATTCTAATAGCAACTTGTCATACATTTCCTTCAAACTGAGGTAATCACAGTAGGCCAACTGTGAGCCAGGAGTCAATTTCAAAATAGAATAACAGCCATCATTTGAAACACTTTTTTCCCATCGAAATATACCAAGGAAGCAAAAATAGAAAAAATATGTAAACAGTTACACTAATAAATCTGAAAATAATTTTGCCACATATAAATTGCTATGAAAATACCCTAAATAAGATAAAATATGGTTAACTGTTACTAGAATGAAACATATGATATAGCCTTTTAGTTCAGCAATGTTTAAATTGTATTTTTAAAAATATAATTGCATTAGCTGACTTAAAACCAAGGAGTTTTTTTTGTTTTTTTGAAGACATGGAATAATTCTTTAGGAAATCGT
>JANHJO010003201.1:23031-33971 GCA_032468235.1 Pseudoxyrhopus heterurus
AGGGAAAGTAGGCATGAAATCTATTTGGGGGGGGGGATCTTTGATGTTTACATTCTATTGTAATATTCTTATCCAATGATATGGAACAACATCAGTGGCTCTTTAAAAGAAAGCTCAAAAAACCTGGGAAAGATTATGATCATGGAAAAAAGCCAAAGATACTTTTTCCAGGAGGCAACTGGACTTCCTTGGTTTTTCTTTTGAAGATGTTTCGCTTCTCATCCAAGAAGTGCAATATTAATGCAATATCAGGTTTCCAATTCAGTTGTATAGAATGTGAAGGATGTGTGTTTGTGTTTTATTTTTATAGTTATAATGTGCACTGAAGATGGCATTTAATTTCATTGTAAGAGGTGCAATGACAATAAAGTAAACTAAACTTTGGGACAACCATGATCTGGATGAATGAGAATCTCTACAGACCTCATATTGCCAGTATCTTGCTTATTAACTACTAGATGCTGCTAGCAGAGAGGTGGGTAAAAAATGGAAAACAGTAGAAGGAGCAAATATTATTGAATATCTTGCATAATTTAAAATTAACATATGCATTAAGGAACCAAAAGGACACCTATTATTTTCATAGGTGTATAAATTATCATAAATTATTATATAATTTTAAAAAATATTTTAAAATATTTAATCAAGATATAATTTGTTATTAGATATTCAGTTTTAAATGAACATCTGAAAAATTCAGGACGACGTTAAGTTTCCTACATTCTCACCAACATGAATGAGATGAGCATTTATTGCCATTCACTAGATTTGGACAATACCAAGCATAAATTCTGAATCCCCCCAATTTCAAGAATATGGGTTCCCTTCAAGCAAAGAGTTGCCTTCAGGGCAATGCTTCCTCCTACTAGTTTAAGGAAATCAATTATAATTGTGACTAATACTAAGCAGGGTTTCCTATAATATAGAATATAACCATGATGTTTGGAGCTACGTAACAATTAGGTAGTTCTACAATGTTATTTGCAGTCAGACAAACATCATCTCACACACAAACACCTGAATAAAAATATCCCATCTCTTGTAATCCAGGACAAACAAGTTCCCTTTGCTACTTTCAGGAGGAAGGAAGTCAAAATCAAGAGAGATGCTTATGTTGCAAAAAGCAGGAAAGCTTTTCTGCTGAAGATATTTTCTGATTAAGCTGACTGAGACTGATTTCCATTTTGCTCAAGATAAGATATAAACTACCTAAGTACAAAAAGTACATCAATAGTGATTGTAGGAGGAGGAGCTACTTAAAGCAGCTGAGAGTTGCATAGTCTTTGTTATATATGCTCATGATAAGACATGATAAACCAGTTTATTCAGGTCAGGCTATTTCTATGAGCTGAGCAATAGTCCTCTGAAATTTCCTTTCCAAAACCATGAAAAATGTACATGGTTTCCAATCATGATTAAGAGATTAAAATGCAGTCAGCATCTTAATGCATTCCCTCTCTCATCAAGCAAAAGTGAAAATCTTTACCAATTATTGGAAGAGAGTGGATGGCAATTTATTTTTAGCATTCACATTTTTTTTATTATATAACAAAGTCTTCTGAAGAAATAGAAGATAGATCAAAGCCTTGGGCAAAGGTTAATGTGATTCAAATGTAAACAAAAGAATGAAGTTAATTAAAGAAGTTAATAGCATAGAAAACATAATGCAAGTACTTCTATCGAGTGAGGTACATAATACTGTAATAGTGTAGTGCAGGTATGCCTTGAGGTGTAATAAAACAAAGTGGCAAGGAAATATAGGATAGTTAATATAATTTCCAAACTTATTTTTGATATATAAATACGCCTAAACCATATAGTATAAAATGCTATATCTAAAGAATTATGTGTTTCAAATAGATGTTATATATTTGTGTTTAGGCTTTAATAAAATTTCTGCATAGTGAATATTCTTATGATGCATGCATGATTACTTCATTAGCCACAAGCATTTACTTTTTAATAAAATGTATATTTGCAGCTAAAACACATGTCTATTTCTCTTTCTTACTCAGACTTTATTACAACCACACTAGTGAAATATCGCTACCAAGTTAATCTAATGAACCATCCTTCCTGGTCAATATTGAAAAGCATAGTAAAGTAATATTTATGCTTGTATATTATTTAAACATATAAATATTTTCTATTGACAATTAATAGAAAATATTTTTTTTAATGCACACTGTCAAAACAGTATTTTAAAATGTCAATTGAAATGTCCAAGTTTGTTTTCAACGAACAAGTAAATATCAGCATTTCTATTCACTTCAACAAACACATTTCCCTTATACAGTAGATGAGATTTTATATTTTATTAGAAATTGTAAGTTGCATTTTTCAACTACTTATATCTCATTTGAATAATAGTTTCAACTTTTCCTTAAATAAAAACTGATTTTGAGTGTTCATGAATCTTTATAAAATATATGATAAGGTTTTTTTCCAAAGAGGTTTTTTCTCCTGGCACAAATGCTAGCAAAAGTAACACACACAATATAATAAAGTTTTTATGAAGAGTGGACTTGCTTGTATATTAATTATACTTTTTTGCAATATTGGTATAATAGTCAGTTAAAATTCAATATACATTCTTCAGAATGAATACTAGAATACTAGGTCTTGTTAAAATTGTATATAAATGTGTGTGTATGGATGGATGACACTATTGACATCATTTATAGAAAGCTTTCCAATACATTGTGATGAATGCACAATCCTATTAAATGAATAAATTATTCTGGAAAACCTATGGGATGATTTTGATGCGTCTTCAATGTTAATCAGTGACTTTTTTATAGTAATACTTACTCTCGCAGAGGCCTCATAATGGACACTCAATACACTGTGCTGTGCCCAACCTCACCTACTCTTTCTTTTCTCAAAAGACAAGGCACATCTGCCACCTGCTCTACTCTGAGTCCCAGAAACAACTGTCGAGCAGCAAAAAGATTGATTATCAGTCAAATAGTATTCCAGCGCACCAGATTTTGGTAGGTTAAGCTTGCTGATCCAGCAAGAGTTGGTGTGAAATTTTCAGCAATGTGTGCCAATATTTTGGTGCAAAAGGAACAGCAGTGCATGTCATGATGAAACACAGCCAAAAGATGCAGACAAAGCAGAGAAGTTTTTGTTGAGTGCAAACAAAGCGGAGATCAAGAAAGAATAAAATGCTGCTTGGATTTGGAAATCTCAGTGGCCGATAATATATTTAGAAAAGTTGCACATTGTTCAAAAATTATTATAGTCTTCTACTGCTTATTTATAAAAAAGATGGCAATATTAGGTTCTGCTGAACTTAAGGTATAATGCAAAGGTAATACTGATTATTATGATAAATACAAAGATAATTCATTACAAGAATTTTAAAAATGTGAAAGGATATTTGCTTAATTTGCATCTTCTTATTGAATTAATATATTAAAACACATTCAGTGGATTATTTGGATTCTATTCAGGAAAACTGTCACATCATCTATAATATGACACTACATGAATAATTCATGAGCAATCGACTACTTATTACAGACATAATATCTTCAAAAACTCTAAAGATTCATGGATATATTGTATTGCTCACCAAATCGATTTAAATTAAATATTTCAATCATTCTAAATATAATAAACACAAATCTTTTGCTTAGCAAGGTTTTATTAAGGATGTCAGGGATGTTCATTTTGGGACATTTTCTGCCTATTTTGAAGCATAATTTGCTGCTTATGTGGTACTCAATTTCTTTAAAATAGACAAGAATTTTTCCCCATTTGAGATTTTCAGCATTCAGTTAAAAGTTTTAAGAAAAAGGAGTTTAATAATATGCTTAATATGACATTCATTTTAGAACATTTATATATTGATGTCATAAATGTTCTCATCAATGTTAAACATAATCTATTATAGAAAGCCTGAAAAGATATAATGAAAACTACTTGTACCTCAGCTAAAAAATTGGACTTACCTTCTAAAAATATTATTCATATAAAAAATTAATTCAACTGCAATATTTTCAATTACAAATAATTATAATTCTTTTTATTTTATTAATGGTATGATATTAAAATCGTTGTTTTTCTCATTCCATCTTATGATGAAGCTTTAATTTCGCTAATGATTTTGTTCCTTAATATTTTAAATCCCAACTCTGTGGTATAACTTAATACCAATTTCTAACACTATACAGCATTTTGTATTGAAATTTCCTAATCATTCAATCCAGAAGAGCACAGTTCAAATTAAAAACCATGCACGGTATATTATTCAACATTTTATTCTTCAATTCCCCAAAAACCTATTACAAGAATTAATCACAAGAGACAACGGCTTCAGGTACTAAATATTTTTTTTAAATGCTTTACATTTCAAAATGCAATGATAGCTACACAAATACATTTATATATAAATTTAGGCTGAATATTACACATTCCTGCATAAAACATCTGATAATTATTTTAATGCTTTGTCTTAATAAAGGTCAAATGACTAAATTAATAAAGCACTCACACTCTGAACTATTATTTTTGCTGGTGTAATAAGCTTAATGAATTGTGTCTGTAAGATGTCAGTGAAACTAAATAGTAAATTCAATAATCTCTGATTTAATTTATTATATTTTCACCATTTAACCTCCTGCAGGCTCCCTAATGTCTATTCAAATCTATATTAAATTAAGCACCAATGCTAATGAAGGGCAATGAACGTGGCTGTCAGTAGATTTTTCTTTCATTAAGCACATTATCCTCTTACTGAGCTGTAAATGAGTAAACATTAGTTTTGTTAAACCATGCAAAAAGACAGGATGAAAATCGTTTTTAATTGCACCCCTTAATCCACTGACTGTGACATTTTTTTACCTTTGATTTTTTTGAATGGATTTGAAAAGGGCTCTCCAGTTGAAATATAAACGTCAGCATCATGGGGTATGTCTATAGCACTCAGGACTTCAGTGCCGTCTGCCAAGAAGATTCGTCGGGCAGCCATATTCAGCTTCAGCTTTTCAGTGCATTCCTCCAGCAGCTAAATGAACAGAATAAGGTAAGAAAAATTAAGAACAGAAATAGATTTCTGCTACTCATCAAGAATCAAAACTTGGAAACTAGTGTTTCTGTTACCTCCCAAAATATACAATATGTAGAGTCAGTTGCCAAGCAAGCTGTCAATGTTACTATTGTCACCACTGTATGAACCATGAAAAGAGATTTCACATTCTACATTACTTAGGTGGCTTGTTTTGTATATATATGATATATATTACATTTAATATAAAGAAGAATCACAGTGTTTACATTAACTGCTGTGAACTGTTTCATTTCAAAATAAAATAAATTTATCAAAATAAATAATAGAGATACTTACCAATTTAATGGAAGGTGGCACAGTAACTTTGGCAAATATATTTATTGTACCATTTTTATAAGCAGTTACTCTGAGTATCTGTGGTTTCTGTCTAAAAATCTGGGATATCTCAGAGGCCTTCCCAGTAAAGTACAGTTTTGAGGAAGAAAATTGTTGACATGTGCTGCAAAATAATTCCAATTCAATTGAATAAGAAAGTAACTTGAGCATACCATGTATCTATTCTGAAATTACATTTAGTTAATATTGTCTTTCTTAACAATTGTTTGGCTTATTACTTTTACATTTTAGACAAAGTTGAAGGTGACAAGTATTTTTCTAAGTTTATAGAAAATTATGAACTATTGTCTCACATTTAATTTGTGTGTAAGATCTAGAAATTCAAATTTAAAATTGCTATTGTCAATTTTTGAATCTATCTTTATCTGCATTCAGGATTCCACTGATTTTTGCCTTAATTTTTGTTTTAATTACTGTTTAAACAGAAACAATTTTTGATTTCCACATTTATAATATTGTAATGTTTCATTAAAAATCTCTGTTTAAACAGTTATAGTCTAAGTACCACAATATGGATTTGAAAATAAATTTATCTTCAGTAGCATTTGTAACTGATATAACTTCATAGGAATGCATTGTTAAACCCCATTATTCAAAATACAACTGAATACCCAGTATTCATTTAACTCATATACAGTATTTTAAGTTATTTAAAAGAACAAGCAAACAAAAAGGCTTAGATAAAAGTCATTTGCATAGATTTGGCATTAATGAAAGTTTGTTATTAGGCAAGCTTAGAAAGTAAATGTATTCTCCTTACCACTCTGAATTAATTAGCTGATTGCAAATAACATTTTGTGCAATGCCAGGGTATTTAAGTACTCACTGTTTTAAATTTAAAATATAATAGTATCTCTTTGATTTTATGATACTTGCAAGTACTGTTGACACTTCTATAATTTCTTTCTGCAAATAATATTTGTGGAAGGCTAACTAGATCTGCTTTCAAAGGGTTTTATGGATTTTTTTTCTTTTTATATTAGGAGCAGAGGGTAATACAACACAGCAGTACAGTTACATCTTATAACAAAGCAATGTTACTATTCATTTTGTGGGAAACAGATTTTACATTAATATCATAGGGGCGAAATCTAATAAATGTACTTGAAATATATTCAAGTGACATAGAAATGTTCATTATGTAAAGCTCATTCCCCTTCTACATAGTGACCATATTCCAGTACTTCCAATGTATCTTCTATCCCTTTTCCTCTTCCATCTTAACCTACCCATCCCATTTTCTGTTATCAAATAATGATCTTTCTACACGTGATGCATTTTAATGAGGGGAAAAATTATATGGACTGCATAGAGGGAGAGTTGTGTAGAATTCATTAGATATGTGTTATAGAATAATGAATTGTCATATTTGCCTCTTATTGGTGTCAAAATTAGTTTATACATAGTAATTTAAAAGAGAATATGTATTTTTTCACGGATGTGAAACTTTCCTACACAATATATTTATGACATTGAAACAGTTTTCAAAAGCCTAAGATAGAAATCCTAAATACATTTTACAAGAAAATGCTCATATTGAATTCAGAGTAGCTAACTTCTAAGGAAAATGCTTAGAAATGCCCAGTAATATTACTAGTTACTAAAAATATAAATACGCACTTTAACTATAATTTTGCCAATTAAATCACCCTGACTTTGTTGAAAAGCAATAAAATAAGAACAAGCACACTCATAGTTAAAAGGAACATGGAACAAATTTGATTACCTTAGCTGACCTGATGGAGCACTGATAGGTCTGTTTCTCTTGTATGGGGATGTAAGGCAGAAATTGTTTGTACTATTTGATTCGTAGCTGGCTAGTTTTGATTTTCTATCATTTTTCTGAATCGGTTTTGTTTGATGTATGGAACCATCTTGAAATCCTGACCTTCTTGATACTACCAATGATTGGGGAGGTCTCTTAAGGCCAAGTAGAGACTTTCTTTGCTTTTCTTCTGTTTTTTTAGCTTTGTTTGTAAAGGGCATGATTAATTTTCTGGAAGAAAGAAAAGGTAGTAAAAAACAGATAGCTTGATATCACAGTAGGATAAAGGTAATCTAGAAACACAGTTATACACTCCCAAGTTTGGAAATAGTTAAATTAAAACAAATATTTCATCTCACCCCTAAAAGAGGAATATAGATTAAGAAATTATAACTATTAAACAGACAAATGCAATCAAAACATTTTGAGTGTTTAAGCTAACAGCCTTATAACTATATTTATTCATTTATTTAAATTATTTATATACCTGCACACAATAACAAGTAGACCAGACCAAGAAATTCATTGTGGCCTGTGATCAATTTATCTCTATGGCTTTTCCCCCTGTACAAGTCATGCAAGCCCATTGTACGTTATGGGCAGTATATAAAGTTAAAACAACAATATAATCATTCAAACCATAATGCTTGAAGTCAAAATTATAATCCAAATTTATTTATTTTTTAAAACCAGTATTTACCAGCAGAGCTCACCTCACTTTTTGTCCAAATGAAAACTGGGAGAACAGCTTGGTCTCTCTTATGGAAGCGACCTGAAATATGCATCCCTGCTAAATCTATTAAGGCCAGCAAAAATAATGGAAGATAGGCAATTTTGGAAAGAGCCTGGCCCTATATTTTAAAATTATTTATATATTATCATCTATATTTTGGTTTACTATACACTGCCATGAGTCTATCTGGAAACTTGCAATGTACAGTGTATAAAAACAGACAAACCAATAAAATGCAATTGTTCTTAAAACAGCTTTGCTGGCTGCCAATCCATTACTGACTATTACATAAACAGCAGGTTTTATTCTGTGGTTTTCAAATTATGGATTGGTCTCCCTCGGGGGATGGGGGAGAGATCTGAGAAGGGGATTCACTATTTTTTTCATTCTGATCAGACTTGCACAAGCATGTGTAAGCATGGTCAAAACCTGCTCTGATATTACTGTAACCCTTGCTTAAGTGAGTCAGCAATGGAGTAGATAAAATTAGACAGGGGTTTTGCAAGCCCAATAGAGAGTTGCACTTATACAAAGATTTAGATCCTGTGTGATATATAGATTAACATATAATGATCAAAAGTAAGTGGTACATTTATTTCTTGACCAACCCTAACTCAAATGAAATCAATCATTTTATTCATCAAAAGCTATACAAATTCATTTATCATTTTACAGGGTTGCCATATTGAGAAGTTAGAGATTCTTGAATGAAACGTAGGCAGTTTAGGAGCCAAATATCTAAGAGATTGTATTTGCATATGAATGTGCTTCAGATTCCTTCTGCTTTCTAAGTAACACAGCTGGAGTTTAGATGGGATTTTTAAGTGGCAGTATTCTGGTATCCTTGCTGACCACAAGTTAAACATGAATCAACAATGCAGCTCCTGAGAAATCCTATGCTATTTTGAGATGCTTTAACAGGATCACAAATCTGAATCACAGGAAATCTAGCATAGCACTCTACTCTGCCCTGTCAGTCTCCATTTAGAGTATGGATTCTGATCTGGGCACTATCTATTGTGACCCGCCAGCGGCCAGCAGAGCTAGCAGCAGATTCGGACAGTGTGGAGGTTGGGGAGGAACATGGGCCAGTCCTGGAGTCTGGGGAAGGCTCTGACAAGTGCTCTGCATTGGAGGCAGAGATGGACCCAGGGCCATTTGACATCAGCTGCCTTCGGAACCGGACATCAGTGGGACAGAAGAACAGCTGGAGCCTGTTCCCAGTGTGCACATGTGCAAAGCTGCCAGGAGAAGGGAACAGCTAAGGAACAAGGGTCGACTTGGGAGTAAAGCCACAGGTGGACGGTGAATGTGTAGACTATTCTCCATTGCCATAGAGGGCATGACTAAAACCAAGACTTAAAACTAAATCAAAGCAGGTTCAAGGTAGACATTGCTCAATCTCAAATGCCCTTCTTCAGTCAGAACTTGCCAACCTCCCTCTTGGGTCCCACCTCAGATTTTAGATAAAAATGTGGTTTATTTTATTCTGCTAATTAAGTTTACTTCATTCCTGAAAAAATAATTGTAATCTGACAAGGTTTATTGTGGTTTGTCACTCCAGGCTATATAATATTTTGGTCTAAATATTATGGTGGTCAAACGTTCGTATTTAGACTTTAGTAAGCACTAAAATTACTAATTTCCATTATGGTGCAATTATAATCACTTCCCTTCCCCAAACAATCCCCCTATATTTTTTAAACATTATATGTGCTCCATCAATATTTGAGGGACAGCTTTTCCCCAATTACAAGAACCCATCCCCTTTGTGTCTTATCTATTTTGGAATGCAGAGGCCAGGAAGAGAGTCTTTTCTTTTTTGGCACATGCCTTTTGAAACATCGTCAACCCAGAGATCAGATTGGCCCCAATTCTACTGTATTTTCCTAAGGCCTTAAAGATGTGGTTTTGAAAACAGCATGTCAAAATATATTCTTCAATTATATTTGAGGAAACTATACTCACATACTTTTCCATTCCTGTAGCCTCTACATTTAGTAGTTGTGAAGACCAAGATGAAGATGAAACCAAGTAATTTCTTTCTGAAGTTTCAGACCAGGGAATATAAAATGAGTCATCACTTTCTGTTTCATTGTTTTCCATTTCCTGCTTAATAAGTAATGAAGTACAAGATCACATTTCAAGTACAAATTTCTCTAAATCAGTAAAACTAAACAATTAAATCAAAATACTCTTATGTATTACTCCTAGTAAATAAGGTTAGCTTCAATAATCTGTATAATTGTAGCAAATAAATAATATAAATTACAGATATTTAAAAACAATCAAGTCCCTGTAGATCATTTTATAGTAACAGGATATTTTGGTATAGATGCAGTAACCATCTAATAGGAAAGTTGTGAAATGAGGCTCTAAACACATTTTGAGCCACGGGCCTGAGTACAGAGATGGTTTTAAAGCCTTACAAAAGGCCAACAAGGTCAGGCTATTCTAATGCCTAAGGGAAGAAAATTCCACAAAGCAGGGTCTATAGCAAGTTGACAACCTTTGGCTGGCAGGATCAGCAGCCTGCCCAATCTATTGGATTGAATTGAACAAGTAGAAACTCTTGGGAAAAGATGGTCTCACAGGTAACCTGGTCCCAAGCTATATATGGCTTTAAAGATGACAATCAGCACCATGAATTACACCTAGAAATACAGTGATAGTCAATGCATCTCATGCAGTAGTAGCATTACACATGTATGTATATGGCACCATTTACTAACCATGCAGCTGCATTCTGTACCAGCTGAACTTCCAAATGCTCTTCAAGGGCAGTTCCATGTAGGCAGTGGTGGGATTCAAATTTTTTTACTACCTACTCTGTGGGCGTAGCTTGGTGGTCATGTGACTGGGTGGGTGTGGTTTGGTGGCCATGTGACTGGGTGGGTTTGGCCATGTGACTGGGTGAGCGTGGCCAACTCAACATTTCTTTGCCCTAATTATTGTTTTAAGTATAAAAAAAGATATACCAAAAGGTAGTTTATTTTATGCATTTAATACTTAAATAAGAATAAGAGGTA
>JANHJO010003201.1:36653-47125 GCA_032468235.1 Pseudoxyrhopus heterurus
GAGATATTTCTCATTAAACACCCAATTCATGATTACAAAGCTACCATGATTATTTCCAAAGAATTTTTTTCCAGATATTCTTCAAAAGTTCCTTCCCCTTTGTAAAGATGGCATCTGGTTATTGTTGCTTTCACAGAGTTGTTGATAGCCTAAAGTTTTAAGATGATGAGATTGACAGGTGAATGTAGATCACTTGGTATATTTACAATGTTTTGATCGAACCCAAACCTGATTTCTTGTAAGTAATGATAGACATTTTAATTTGGATGGAACTAATTTCAGGGCAGTAAAGTTAAACAAATTGGTGATTCTGGAGGCCTAGATTGTGTCAACTGCAGCAACTATGGGTGAAGTTGCTGTAGAATTCTATTGGTTGGAGGAAATATGGTTGCAAATAAACATTGAGACCAAGTAGTAGCTATCATTATTAGTGGAACAGCCAATCAGGAAAGAAATGGAATGAAGTCTGGAGGTCTTGAGTAAGAATTTGTCCTGGACTCCAAGTCCTTCACAATGAATTTGCACTGAAGTCCAGCTCTTCACCTGTGTGGCTCAATCTGATTTCCAGGTTACTGCTGGAGTCTCCTCATTTTCTGTTTGCAATTACTTCAACTTCCATACTCTAGGTTGGGTAGGTTGAAGAATATTCAGGAAGTTCATGACAACCATGGATTATTTGACCCAATTAATATTGAGCTCAAAAAATATAAGCAATCGCATGATAGAGCTCGCCTTTGAACACAGAGCAGATTGGCAGTGATCAGGAAATAGCAGATCAGTCTATCAGCCCTTTACTATTATTATATTCCTTCCTGATCCAGATGAGACTGTCTCTATTAACTCTATGGGATGAATAGATAAATTAATGTTCTCTATTCTGTGTGACTTATAGTTTGGGATAGTTTTGGGCAGATGTGTGGGCAGTTTCTGACTAATGTTGGCTTTTTGGCTAGCTGTCCTAGGCAACGTGAGATGACACTTAATGTAACAGCTCCCTGTCATGGCCAGCTTCTACTTAGAGGAGTCTGACAGAGAGAAACTTACTCTGGAAGAACCAGATGGACTCCAGCCTGAGAAAACTTTGAGCATTCAAAACATCTAAGGCTGATTTCCCCAGCAGTCACCAGGAGAAGCTGCAATCACTGCCCAAGGATGAGGAACTGGAGCTGGAACTGAGTGTCCCAGAGGACCCCAAAATTATGCACCAGATCCACCAGAAGAGTGTACTTAAACTAGAGTCAGAGTTGTTAACTCTCCTGACCCCAGGGATGGGACAAAGACCCACAACCAATCTGTTTGCTAGGGATGAGTTGCAACCATTTCTTCCCATA
Organism: Pseudoxyrhopus heterurus; assembly: GCA_032468235.1. Taxonomy (NCBI): domain Eukaryota; kingdom Metazoa; phylum Chordata; class Lepidosauria; order Squamata; genus Pseudoxyrhopus; species Pseudoxyrhopus heterurus. The sequence goes on from JANHJO010003201.1 coordinate 37,985, forward strand.
CAGGTCCTTACAGTTTCCAAGCTCTGAAGAAGCACTTGAACAACATTGCTTGCCTGGCATGTGTAATGGATTTCATCAATCTATTACTTTGTAAGAGCACATTTTTTGGAACTACTGTTGTGTTGGAAGAGGTTCATGAGAAAGAAAGAGATAAAAGAACACTGAAGTCAGAATCATCAACTTTCTGCAGCTTGGAAAGGAGTTAAAATTCAGACACCATAAATGGTTGGGGGGGAAACTGCTCAACACATGGATACAGACCTCTACTTTGAAATAATTTTAAATCAGTGACTTCCACAAAATCATAAAGAAAGCTAGTGAATAGCAAGCAAGGACTGAGGTTGAAGTACTATAGCACTTAGAAGATGAAGGTGACTCTGGTTACCAGATGATAATAGAAAAGGAGCCAGTCACAGAGACTATTACTGATAAGAAGGAAAGAATGAGGGCAAGAAAGCATAACTACCAATGCTGACAATAAAATCAATGAAGAGAGCAAGCTAGGTAATGTGGTGTCTTACACAGATATTTCTTGAAAATCATTATTTTCAAGCATTATTTATCCTACTTACTAATCACACAGAAGCAGCATGATTCAAAAACCATGTTCAGGCCAATCACTAAAGCTAAAACTGATTAAATCTGTTTGAATAAAGTAGTTTAAATAAATTTATTTAATATCAAATTGTTTTATAAAACTGTTTTAATATTGTTTTTATACACTGAATATCTGCTGCCATCTACTGACCAAAATAATCAACATTTGGATTTAACGGACACCCTTTGCCCCATGTCCGTTAAATCAAGTTTTGATTGCTTTGTTTTTATTATGTAAGTTTATATATTTTTAAAAACCATTTTAATATGTACTTGCATAGGAAGGGTATCACTGAAATATACCTGTTAATTTATTACTGAAATGACTTGTTAATATGGCTTAGGGATGTGCCATCCATTGCCAAGTGCAATATGAACATTTGAAAAATCCACCCAGAAAAGCCAACTTTGCATTTTTTTTCTGAAGGGTTACTAAAGAAAAGCTCATTTAAAGTCCATATTATGAATGTTCCCAAATAGGTTATGTCTGAAAATATATATATATATTGGCACAAGAAATAGTAGAATTGGATAAGAGTACATAGAATTCCATTAGCTTTACTTTTCCCCTAGGAAGAAAACATTCAAAGAATGGAAACAAGAATTTAACTCTGGTTTCTTGGGATTCAGAATACACTGGAGGAAAGGATCCCTTGGTATTAATGTTCCACAGGTGTTTATAATAGTTCTATTATGATATCACAAATATATAATGGAATGGAAAAGCTATGGAGAACAAATTCAAGGAAATACAGTAAACATGTATCAGAATCGAATTGTGCTTTTATGACAACTCCATCACCCTGGATCAACAGTAACATCTTGTCCCCCAATACAAGGACACCAACTCACTAATACATACCCTGAAATCTGTTTTTATTGATAATATATCCAAACTGCCAGGTACCCATCTGCCCCCAATGTTAACATATACTGCACAAGAAGGTATGTCTAAAATAATGACAAAGAAAATACAGCAGACATATAAATGCTCTCTGAGTTCTAGGACTTTGAGGGAAATTGTTCTGCATCCTATTCACAATAAAAGATAGTGGAAGAACAATCTAGCAATATAAATTTATTTCCATGCCATTAAGACTGCCACAGCAACCAAAGGCAACTGTGCAAAATTCATCAGTTCATATATCTCAGTACTGCTCAAAACCTTATTCCTGAAGTAGCTTGAAGGAATGATGCTCAATTTAGATAACTGTTTGTCCAATACAACAACCTGATCAATCTATCCTCCTGATGATCTTAATTCAGAGCAGCATGGAGATATGCATGAGTCACAGTATGTGGAGAGAACATTTCAATAATGGCAGGTTAGAGGCGGCATATAAGGTTTGTGTGATTTAACTTTTCATATTTTATATATAGAGATCTACAGAATGAATTACTCATAAAAGGATAATTTATTTCATACAGTTTATTTCTAATATGTTCTTGGGAGAAGGAATTCAATTTGGCACAGATTGAAGAATTAGATTTGAAAAATAGTTTTTTTAAAGTTGTTTGCTTATTAAGAACTCTCATTTTTACTTCAGAATGTAGGCTGCATTTGAAGTGGCTGGTAATTCCTTTATTTCTATAAATTTATTTCTCTAGATGAACTTAAAAAAATGGGATGACCATGTGAAAATTCTGTGCAGAAAAGCAATGTATGAATTGTAAAACTTCAACAAATATTTTCTCATGTTAATATAATAAAATATTTGTGCTACTGAATCTGAATCTGAAGCAAACATTTCTTCCTGGTGTTTAGACCCTATAGTAATATATGCTCATTCCCTACCAAATTCATAAATAAGAGCAAGTCTATTCAGTCTCAATCTCTTGTCATGCAGCTGGCAGTTATATATTCATTACCACAGACCACACTATCCTAGCATTTTGTTACCACCATTGCTAGTGCAATTGCCCAAGACTAAAGTATCCTTATCAACTGTCTAACAGCAGCACCATGACTGTGCCTAACCTTAAACCCAGAAAACAAGGGGAAGAGTGAAAGTTTTAATATTTATGGACCTAAGGACAACAATGATGACTAAAGCATCAATTAAGTTTTTCAGAAATTTGTTCTGAAAGGTGAGATATAAATATTTGTAACAAATCAGTAATAAACCAGGAAATATGACTATTATACCTGAGAAGCACCAGCAGCATAAGGCACTGGTGAGTACAAGATAATATTACAATTTAAAATTGTTTAAGGTTAGGCATAAAGTTAAAAACATTTAAAATTTAAAAATATAAATGTTGTTAAGCTAAAAATGGTTTCAATTGACATCTCATAAGTCTGCATTATAGGAGACTCTTTTCTACTTCAATTGTCAATAATTGTCAGTATTACATGTAATAAAAATATGAGTTATTTTTTTCAAAACTACAAATATAGTGCTGTACAGAACAAAGAAAAGTAAATTGCAGTGTGGGGTGATTTGCTTTGTAGAATGTGTCAATCTGATCAGTTCCTTTCTAACACTATGTATTAAAAGAACTTGAGAAACTATCCATTGAATATAGTCTGTATTTCTTTGCTCCTGATGACACCTCCTGACTCCCATCTTTTCCCAATGCAACATATCATCCTGTGAATGAATACATCAGTTGACATACTCAACATATTCACTGATATATGAAATCTTAATCTCAATACTGATGAATTATGTGGATTGAAAAGAATGCACATTTTCCTATGCAAATAGTACGTTGTGTTGGTATAAAAAAAATGTTTCAGCTTAAACCCCAGTATTGTTGGTGCTGCTGCAACAGCTGGAATCAATGTTTTATTTATTTATTTTTATTTACTTTTTTAAAAATGTATGGCATCATTTTGCTACAAAAGAGAATTAGATGGGCAGCCGACCGAGCCTTACATAATGTTATGAGGACAAGTCATGAATGTAGATGAAAACTTGCCATAGGCCTACATCATGGATGACTTCGTTCTACTTCAGTTATATCAGTATCACAAAGCTCTGTTTAAAGCTTTTGAAGACTGACTTCAAAGGCTGGGTTCTTGAAAGAAGATGCAGTTGAGATCAATGTATGTCCAAAAATAAAATAAGCTTCAGGGGAATATGACAAAGATATTCTCAGTATCCCATTCCTACCTATTGTTTGGTTTAAGATACCAAGTCTAATTCTATCTTTTACTTGTTCAACATAACCTGCAGTTTGATATTTAGATAAGGTAATAACTATCATCATTTAATTAGATCTTTAGCTTCTTCTAGCAATACTATCGAATTTTTCCCTGATTGGAACAAAATTCCCATGTCCAGTGTCAAATAGTAAGGGTAAATGATTATGACGGACATTCAGGGAACTGTAAATGACCTTCTATTTATATCTCATGATAGGTGTTTATATTTTTAAAGAAACTATATCATAAGACAAATGTTAAGAATGTCAAAATTATTTCATATTTCCTTAAAAATACATATGAATCAAAGCCAATTAGCCCAATGCCCCCTTCTCACAAACATGTGGAAATCAAACCAATTATCTTGGGAAAAAGCCAATTAAAATTAAACTGATAATCTTAATATCCAAACTTCTAATAATCTTTGGATAATTACTTTTCACACAAAGATGTTTTTAAGGTAAACTGTGAAATATTGTCCATCTATCATGCTTACAAGTAGCAACAATATCCTCAATGCTTCGTTATCTTTAAATGCTATAGTGTGGTTTATGCTAACAAGTAATCATTGTGATACTAAACATGTTTATAATGCATGTCTTTACAGTTACTTTTAACATTCTTAAGAACAAATTCTTAATGTACTCTTTTATTTGCACTTCATGACAGAGAATAGATTAAAAACTTTACTGAGTTGCTACATCTTTACTGAGAGTAGAATTATATACATGATATGAAGGACAAAGTTTTTAACTTTTGCAATGACTACAATGAATTTGATTATCAATTAGAAAATAGTGGAGTATAATGTGAAAAATTATACATCATTGTATTATATGGACAAGAATACTAATTCTCAGATGGGAGTTATATGCAATATTAGCAAAGCAATAGCACTTAGACTTATATAGCACTTCATAGTGCTTTATAGCACTATCAGGGAATAAACAGCTGCTTGTAAAAGTCTTAGTTCTTTCCACATAATATTTATTTATTCAAAATAAGTGATACGACATTGTAAATGTTACTATTCTGTTTGTACATTTTTGGCTATCATGTGTTGAGAAATATATACAGTGATATCAGTGATGATAATGATGATTGATGTTTTTGATAGTAATAAGGAGTGGGACTTCAAATCTGAGACTTGACTTAAATTTCTGTTTGAAAAGTTCAGTTATTTACATAAGAACAGTATTATTCTTCGTGTAATTAATGTTGCAGTAGGTACACATTTCATGTTTGATTATTATTCCTCTTTTCCCACATAATTATATTAAGCATAAATAATTAAAATGAATAATTAAACTGAAGCATTGAATTAAATAATTTTCATTCCATGAATAAAGTAGTACAGTCCCTAGGAGCAGTAGCATACACTTCAAAAATCCAGAAGAATTTGACAATTTCATAGGAAGAATGGGAAAATATTTTGATTTGAATGTACTTTAGTTGCTATTTGCTTTTGAAGTCTCCTTATTAGGCATATTATCTTTACATTGTCCATCCTACTCTATTTTACCCCAATATAAAAATGTCATAATATACCTTCTCTCTTACAAATTCAAATGGATCTATAAAATTTATAAAAACAAGAAAGTAGAGCTTCTTTTTTAAGACTCAACTAAGTCTGCAGCTCATTTTCTGAAAAACAACAAACTTGTCATATTATTCTTTGATAAAACTCTCTTTTTCCTGGGTCAACAAGTTTCAAAAAGCAAATGCCTCCTTAATGAAAGTGGTCTGTTCATTATTACTTATAATGGATTATTTAATACTTCTAGTACATTCCCCAAAATAATAAAATATGCACATTGATCATAATTTCAGAATATTGTATACTTATTTCCAAGTCCATTAAAATTTGTCATTTCTAACAAAAAAATTCAGTTGTTTGACAGTCATACTATGTGGCCAGTATGCTTAAAATGAAACTTTATATAAAAATTCAAATACTATGATAGAATAGAATCTGAGATTACACAGTCCAGAAAGGGTTGGGGGGGTTCTTTCACAGGTTTAAAAATATGTTGTAAATTAACATGCACAACATTATCTAAACATTTCATTCAGATTAATCTAAATTATAACAATGATGCATTTGTAAGGAACAGCCTAAATCTTTCTATAATTATGATAAACACAATTAATTGGAATTTTAAAAATATATTACTAATGTTAGTTCAGTCAAAATGTCCCTTTTACAACAAACCTAACAATGTAAAAATTCAAAGCTGATCATGTTTTATCTCTTGTGTACTAAATTGGTAAACATTAGCAAATTATAAAACACTGCCAAACTGACTTAATGATCAACATTTAATGATCAACTATATTTGATTTTTTTCAGTTTAGCATTCTGTATACTAAGTTATAATTTACTTTTACTCACTTTAAAAAACAATGTATTATATTATTAATGCATATTATTGTAATACAGTACATTTTATTAGTATTATACCCAAACTTAATATTATCTCTATTTAAGAAGAAGAGCAATGTATTTACTAAAACTGCATTAAAATAAATATTAAGCAAACACTGTCCTTTCTTCTTATGCCTATATTCTGTTTTCTATAACTTGATATTTAAATATGATTAAGTAAAGAAATACATACACAAACTCTCTCACTCTCTTACACACACACAGTCACAAACACACGCACACCTTTTTGAAAACAAACCCTTATGTACCTCATGACATCTTCATATTAAAAAACAGTTTTTAAATATATTGGCTAATATTTGAATGGATTTAATCACAATCTTATGCCATTTGCTATGTTCTATTGCACCTTTGTATACTTTCCAAAACTGTTATCATTTTCCAATCTTCTAGAATAGTTTTAAAGTGGGAAGGGGATATATGTGGTGGAAATATTCAGTCTGTTTTTGAATACCATCCCATTACCAGATAAGAATCAACAGAATTTAAGCCAAATTATAAAATTCCAATATTATTCAATATCATTTTGTACTTGAAAATTTTAAAATATATAATTAATGTTAGCTTATCAGGTGATTCCAAATTACTAAAAAATAGTTATGTAATTTATTATCATTAAATAGAAATGCTCTTTTTCCCCTCAGTACTTTGTATGATGGATGCAGCATCGTTTTTATTTATATTTTAAAAGAAACATGTTTAAAACAATTTCAATAAAACAATAAAATGATAATGGGCTTGTACTGGAATGACTTATCTAATTAACATTACATTTTGAAATCAGGTTTAAGTAGTAGATATTTTAATGGAGAAAAGATACAGATAAATTGGTGCTGCTGACAACGGCATAAACCAAATCATACTATCTTTCAAATTATCATATATGACTGAATTTCCTCCTTTTGCTCTTAATTCATCTGTAGCACATTAGACAAGGTAATAATTTATGATAATCATATGAAAATATACAATTAATATTCATCACCTCTAGTTTCTCATCACTTTAGATAATCAGTAATGCAGAGTGAAAATGCTGTCAGATTTCTAATTGCTTTGTAATGGGCCTGAAATAGGGAAATCATTAAAGACAAACAATCTGTCACTTGTCTGTTATTTTAACTATCTATCACTAAAAAAGAAACTCAGTAAAGAAATTGCTAATGAGCTACAGATGATTTCACTGAATGTGCCCTGAAATTTATTTTAAACAATACTGTATTTGCCTAAGCAGTTCTCTAGACACAAGGTATACAAGTGTATGGACTTCAAAAATTAGCATTACAGTACATTGCTTGATCTAATTGCACTAGTTACACCTAGTAGTAAACACATTTAATTTGTACTGTAAATTAGTACAATACTGATGGTACGGTACCAATTTTCAGTGGGGATCTCATTCCATATGACATCTGCACTGTCTGAGATCCATGTATTCAGAAGCTTCCAATTTATCTAAAGAGAAGGAAATGCTTCCTATGCCACTATGCAGCTTATATTCACTAAATATTCCCTACTTAAAACAGAGATTCTGAAATCTTTCACATATTGTAATAATACTGTAACATGTCTATGGAGATTCTTTAATGTTTACTGATACTTTGTATCCTATTTCTTGTAAGCTAGCAGGTTCAAAAAGGGCAAATAACCATAGATATGAAATTGGGGAGGACTTCAAATTTATTCCTCCCCAACTTAATTATAAAAAGTAAATTGGTAGTAGACCCATAGAAGAATATCAACTAAATGGTCTGGGAAAGGCATTTCTCATGTACAAATAAGACAGAGAAGAATTGTTGCAATGGAAAAACTTCATTAATAGTAAAAGTCATAATGGCCAGAAGGAAGAAAACATGGAATAAGACACGAGGCAGAAGAAATGTAATAGCGTATTAACATATTAAACATATTAAACTGCATTTAAGATTGCTCTACAAAATATTTTAAACATTGCCTACTTCATTTTCAAGAGCACTATTTTATACAAACTCTTTAAAAAACATGAGAGTGAAACTGAGACACTTGCCAAATTTATTTCCCAGGAATTAGTAATAATTTAGAGAAGAATATTGCAGATTTAGAGTACAGCACTTCCATACAACTATTAGCTTTATGTCTCTTACTCTCTGTAGAAATTTGTGCCATAGAACTAAGTGCAAGGCAAGAGAAGTGACTACCCTTCCAATTGCTTTTGAATTGGGGAAGGACCATGGCAAGCTGCAACAGCCTTAAAAGGGAGGCTAAGAATAGGTACTGCTTGTACCTATTCTGCCCTATTGAATTTGCTTGGATTTACTGTTGAATCCTTTGGCTTTAATGCAGGGGTGGGGTTTCAAATTTTTTAACAACAGGTTCTGTGGGCGTGGCTTAGTGGACGTGGCTTAGTGGGTGTGGCTAGGTGTCATGTGACTGGGTGGGCATGGCCAACTCGATGTCACTCACGTCAAGGGGTGCTTCTCCTCGCCTGGCCTCTTCTGACCGTGGGGATGCTGCAATGGTCGTACAAAAATACAAAAAGCTGCCCTAAATACCAATCATTGGATGACATCAAATTAATCAAATTCTTCATTAACACTGTTGTTGGAATTAAATAAAGGGGTATGGTTAAATTTTTAATGGAACCAATATAAAAGGGAAAGCATCAAAGTCATTTTATGTATGCAACTGAATAATGTTAATTGTTTTTAGAGAGAAGTAAAGGGTAAAGCAATGTTAGCAACCCATAGCTTGCCGTGCCCACCACACTGTCCCCGTAGCTTGCCACGCCCACCCGCACTGTCCCCGTAGCTTGCCGCACCCACCCGCACTGTCCTCATAGCTTGCCGCAGCCACTCCACTGTCCCTGTAGCTTGCTGCGCCTGTCCACACAGAACTATGAGTCCACCACCAAGGACAGACAATACAATGAGACAGTCAGCAGGAGACATGGCACAACAACAAGACACCCCACAGG
>JANHJO010003201.1:62645-75709 GCA_032468235.1 Pseudoxyrhopus heterurus
AATCTTGTACACCACCCTGAGTCCTTCGGGAGAGGGCGGTATATAAATTTTGGTAAAATAAAAAAATAAAAAATAAAAATAAAATCAGAGCTAAAACAGAAGTTAGAAACTTGGAGCCCTCCCACTGTTGTTGAACTATAATTCTCAACATCCTAAGTTATTAGTTATGCTAATTGAAACTGCTGAGTATTATAATTCAGCAACCTTACAGGCAACAGGTTCCCATCCCTGATATAAATCCGCTGTTCTCGATAAAATGTTACTATAACTTCATTTTGCTTCAATCGTATAACATTAAAAAACAATGTTACACACTCATACATCACACATTAAACATAGGTTTCCTTTTTTAAAAAAATCTGACAACATGCTGCTTTAGTGAAGAAAAAAGGTTTATTCACTTCCTTACTTACTCCATGTGTCAGGAGAGGGCTGAAAAATTATAGTAGTTATTATATAATATCTTTTTCTATAGAATTCAAGTTGCATTCTTATAACTGGTATGACAAGAGATAGAAGTTGATTTCACATACAGTATCAAGTGAAGCCATTGTTTTATGGAATTTTGATTTATTGAACAAACCACAATTGGATGATACAACATGTTAATCCACTATTGAACAAGCCACATGATAGTTCAATGCAGTATGTGAATGAATTTACTGAGTAATCTAAGATTCTTCTGGTAGTTTTATGGGTTTCATTTAATCTAAAATCAGACCTTCCGAAATCTGATCAGGCATTTGAACAACAACGTCAAACTGAATTTCTGGTAGGCATCATGGCAAACTACAGGACCATTTTCTGGGTTGCTGTTAGAAATATTCTAGATACCTGGCAAATATAATCTCTCAGATATGTTTTGAATTAGATGGTGACTGGAAAAATCCTCTCAAGGTGTTAATAGCAAAGTATTGTGTGATTAACTGGAATCAGTGTGAGCCTGTCTGAGGAGAGTGACAAAATCATTAGGAATGCTAATTCAATGATCTGTTCATTAGATCCATGTTATTTATTAATAAATGGTAGTCTTGCTGCTTTGAAGGAGGCAGTGATGGCTTCACTCCTTAAGAGCACTTCAGTGGACACAACTATACTAGACAATTTTCAATTTTTTAGGGGAGGTTGTTGAAAAGCTATTTGGCTGTTGGAGCTTCAGACCAATCTAAAAGATTAGATCCCTTTCATTCAGGTTTCAAGCCAACACTAAGGCAGAAGTGGTCCTACTTGTTAATGACTTCTGGCAAAACTGGAATAGGTTGATCCCAGCCGCTTCCATTAGCATTACTCATGGTATCCTTTTGGCTGCTTGTGTGAATTAGAAGACGGATATACCTCTTTCTCTAAGGTTGAGTCCAGTTGCTGCTGAGAGCAAAGAGATCAACGCTAAAGCTCCTAATATGTAGGGTTTCTTAGGGCTGAATACATTTACCCTCTTCTGTTTAACAATTCCATGAGAGTACTAGGTGCAGTTAACTGTTGGTTTGAGGTCAAGTATGAGGATGATATCCAGAAGCAGCAATTGCTCCATAATGCAGTGGGCAATTATAGGCATGTTGTGTACAATGGTTACCAGTAGACTTCAAGTTGTGATTCAAGATGTTGGTTACATGGCATAGAACCTGTTTATCTAAGGGATTGTCTATCTTCAATAGTTTGTCTTACCGGTATTATCAGATACAATTGGCATGCTCCTGGTCCTCTCCATTAAGCAATGTAATTTGATGGAACCTAGGGAAGCACAATAATATTCTCCCTGAGAGCCAACTGACACCCCCCTCCCCAAATGTGTTTAAGAGAACTTTGAACTTGGGTTTTTTTCCTATGCTTTAGGATATACTGGCTGTTCCTGTTCATTGCATTGTTTTTAGATTGGATGGTTTTATTCTGGATGCCTGCAGTTTTTTTTTACCTTTTTATTGTAAAGTTTTTATTTTATATCACCCAGAGTTGTGGAGTTCAAAGGCCTTATAAATTTAATAAATAAGCTCAGCTTATTAATATTTCAGTTGAAATATATGAAATAGCCTAAATCTGCCAGATGTGTCATATGAAGTAGGCTGTCCAATATGGTCACATTTTCTTTAGCTAGGAATCATCAAGGTGGACAGATTAACAGTTTTCAAGCCTAGGATGACACAGAGCTCCAAAGTACCTGAGGCAGATGACAAATTTATAATTTTTGCAAATTTAAAAAGAGCATTTTTATAATAGTAAGGTTTTTTTTTAGCTACCCAGTGATCAAGAATTGGATGACTTACAAATTTAATAATTTATTATTAAATTTACAGCTCAAAAAACACCCACTGAACAAAGGATAGCTGTGGTTAGCCTGATAAGGATGCAGATTTCACATCCTCTTATATAGCAGAAAAAACCACTGAACTGTAGATCCTTAGATAAAAGATAGATAGGCAACTTTGCAATGTGATAGACTTTCCCATCTTTATTTATAATGAACTCGTCCATTCCTTTAGCTGTGCAGAAAGTACTTGCAAGCATTACTTGGCAAGGTTGCTGAAAGCTTTATATAACACATTAATATTCTTTCAGTACCTCTTCTCCAAACCTTTTTCTGTCAAATTAATATTCACTCTTCTCTATTGATTTAAGTTAGATTTTACATTCCTTTTTAATCTCATGATTAACTCCTGTAGTTCTAAGCAGACTTTCAAATCACAATTGAGCGAACAGAGAACAAAGTTGCTTCTTGATACCTCTTAAGGGGAAAGTATGTAAATTCATAATTCACAAAATTCATAAAATTGCTAGTACTATATTAGGCTGTAAAAGAGCATGAACTTTCAGGGTGGAACATCCAGCAAATATCAACATGGAAAGTGGCAGTGTTGAATTGATGTAGCAATTAAAGCAAAACTTTAAGTGAGGAATTATTGCAGTAATTTGTAATTAATTTTTTTCAAAGAAAATATTTTATCGACTCAAAAATATGGATTTAAAAATTGGCTAAATATTGTTCATCTTGGATTTTTTTTAGGTTCTTGAATATATTTGCATTATTGCTCTTATAAATATTTAGTTTTGTTTTTTTTGATATTGAATAAGTAGAAAATGTACCAGTTATTTTAAAAGCAATCTTATTAAACAGTCTATTTCATAAAAATTCACGTGTTCAACCAAAAAAAAAATTCCCAGATGTGGATTGATAACGTTTGACTGAACATGATGCTAGCATGTTCAGTTTTTGAAATTAGTAGCTATCTTGAAGATACAAATTGATGTTTTATGTTCAAATCCTATTTTTATTTTAAAATATATGGATAAAATAGCCCAAGATTTCCTGCTATTTTTTATTTAAGCATTTAGAGAATATGTTGGAAAGGAAGCTCACATTTAGCTTTACATTTTTTTTGCTGATTTCCCTGGTGCCCAAACTGGCATTTATTAATAGGCATTTTAGTTTTGCTCTTAAAATGTGGGTTTAGCATTTTATGTTTAGAAAGTCATTGTTAAAAGTTAATTGGTATATTGATGCAATGAATACAATGATTATATTAAATTTGGATACTGTAACAAAGTTGAATCCAGAAAAAAGGATATAGGTTTATAGTTGCAATTTATATACATTACAATTAATTTTGCAGACCTAAAGCATGAGTAGAAAATCTTGCCAAAGAACAAAGGGATTATAAATTGGGAAATTTAGGATGTTCAACATAGATGAAAGGGATGAACATGGGACCTCAGGAAGAAAAAGGAATTTTCGTTCTGGAGATAGCTTCCGCAGAATCACTAGATTACTGGATTACTAGAGGCAATATATCTATCAGCAAAGTTGCTTTACCAAATCTTTAAGGTGCATTGTAGTTTCATTATTATTTTTAAAATTTCTTTATAATTGAGGATTTATCATATTTCTTAATGCAAAACTAAATTATTGAAAGAAGCATAAAGGATGTGTATCTATGCAGTGTTTATAGAAATGTTTGAATCTCATTTTACCAGTAGGGCTCTATATATGTTTTTTGCTAAGGTTTTTGGAATAAATAGGCATGCAAGTTGCAAATTAAAACGGTTCATTGATCTATATAGTTTGGGGTCTTTTCTTTCTAGTTTGCAGTTTGAAAAGGAATATGTACACATTAATGAAAATACATAAATAAAAAATAGTTACATATGATCAAATATTTTTTAAATAGTGTGAAGAAAAGCATCTTTGAATGTAATATTTCAGAATACATTAGGTGGCAGTAGTGTGCTATATTTGTTACTAGGCCTTTATCTTTGATATTTTACTTTTTTTCTTAATGCAATTTAAAAATGGATGAACCGTATCTTAATTATTTGTAATCTTGTGTTTATTATATCACTTAAAAATTTAATTGCAAAGTTTATAAACAGTTATGCAACTTTTTTGCATTAAATAAGTTAAACATAGTATAATAAAAAAATAACTTTTAAATATTTGCAAGTTGAATATATGTAAGGGCAGTGTATAGTAACACTTTTTAAATAGGCATTGAATAACTGCTTGTAGCATTTCTTTTGATATGTATCCTTTTTTTTCCTTTTAAAGTAGCAACTTGAAGAAATTCTATTCTTTCCCCTGAGACTAAATGTAAAATTTTCACATATATGTGTAAACTCCTCTTATTAAACAACTGGGATAGGTGATTGTGCCCTGCTAATTAGAACTGTGTCACACTTAGGGTTAATTTCCTTTTTAATTAATCAGAGCTTAATATAATCTATCTTTCCCACTCTTTTTTTTCTCTTTTACTCTCTTTTTCTACTCTTGGACTTTCTTAGGCTTGAGATACCATCTTAGTTTTTAAGCCATTAGCATTAAATCTTTACTTGTATAAATAAATACTTGCCTTTTGTTTATCCATTATGACTATAACCATTGCTCCTAATTTTTTCAGTTTCATGTTTTTGTACCATTTGGGGTTATTTTGAGAACACAAGTTTTTTTTAGTATCAAATAAATGCTGATAAGTCAAAGCAGACACAATTAAACTTTTAGTATGGTGTTTTTAATATTGTGTTGAAATATTGAACAAGATCACATAACTTGGGACCTTTTTCTTTCCTTGTCTATATTTCACAGGTAAAAGGGCTGGGGGAATTCAAAACTGGTACTGCCATGTCATTAATTTGGCAGAAAGATCAATTAATAGAAGAAAAGCATTGAAGTGTTGACAGAGCATGCTATCTAATTAGTACCTGATGAACCATGTAGGCCGCAGAGCAAAGAGCTAGCTGTTGTACAAGACCCTTTATGTGCAAGTCATTAAGTCTGTATAGTAACCAAACTAAAAGATCTTAAATGGATGAGGGTTTTTTTCACCAAAGAACTATCCTGTCAAGGATCTCCCATGGATTTTGTTAGAAGTAAAATTAGGAGCAGGTGTTTAGATCATGTGCTCCATCAGTTACCTCCATTACTTTCCAGGGAACAGTTACTTACCTGATATTCTGCTTTTTCATTGGTGTTTTTCCATTTCGCCAGTTACATTTTATTTGTAATTATTTTATAGAGAATTATTTACACACACATGCACACATACACACATGCACACACACACACTTCATGCTCATTGGGAACAAACTAGTGTTCCATCTTCTTAACAACGGACTTTCTAAGTTCTGCAGCTGTTTTGCCTAACAACAGAAAGAATCCCATATGTACCATTAAAGACCTGCTTAGGTTCCCCCCAAATTGCCAACAAATTCCTTGCATTTCCCACCCTGTAGGATGGGAAATTCAAGTTGAAGATTTCAACTTCTGTAGAAATCTTCACTTTCTCGTTATTTGAGTTTATTTTTCCTATAAAATTTGGATTCGATTATTCTTGCATAAATGGTTGCTTATGTCTCCTCAGAATTGTGTTCTGTTCTTCTGAATTTTCCACAACAAAGTTTTGTTTATAATTATCTTGAGCCATTACGAAATACAGGGCAAAACCTCAAATGAAGAATTTGACTTGAATCCAGAGATCCTATGAATTGAATTCTTCTCTCAGATTTAATAATCATAGAGGCAAAGACTTTTAGCTCTAAAGTACTGGGCGCATATTCATAAAAAAGTAGATGATGCAGAAAACTGAACAGGAATTGGGGAAAATCCTATAAAATCTGAAATGGTATCATGTCACCCCTAATCATTCTCTTCATTAGGCTAGGCATACCTAGTTAGGGAACATACCTAGTTCCCTTAGCTATTAGCATCCAGACTGCTTATCATCTTTGTTGTTCTTCTCTGCAGTTTTTCCAGGGTCTCAGCATCTTTTGGGAATCGTGGCAACCAGAACTGGATGGAGTATTCCAAATGTGGCTTCACTAGTGCAGTATAGATGGTGCTATCACTTCTTATGATTGTTGATGCTGTCTCTTTGTTGATGAAACCTAGGATTGCATTTTTTGGCAGCTGTGGCACACCACTGGCTCATAATTGGAGGTAGTCCACTAGGACACCCAGGTCCCTCCCTCAGTTACTATTGTTGGGCTCAGTATTGTCTATTCTGTAACACTGCATTTGGTTTTTCCTGTCTTAAGTTCTCACCACTGAACTGCATTTTGTTGGATAGGGCCCAATGTTCAAGTCCATCAAGATCCTTTTGAATCTTGAATTCTTTTAATTTTAAAATTAATTAAAATTAATTTTTAAATTAAAATCTGAATTTTATCTATGTTACATGTAGTCCTCAATTTATGATTATAATTGGGACCAGAATCTTGCTTACTTAGAGATGTGGTCATTAAGTGAGTCATCTCATGACAGAACCGGATTTTACAACCATTCTTATTGTGGTCCTTAAGCAAATCCTGCTTACCTAATTGACTTTGCTTGTTGGAAGCCAGCTGGTAAGGTTGCAAAATCACTATTATGATTGTGAGATGCTGAAACTGTCAAAAATGCAAATTGGTTGGCAATCACCTGAATTGTGATCATAGGGCCGCAGAGGTGATGTGACAGTTGTAACTTTGAGCATGGATTGTAAATCACTTTTTCCAAGTTTGCCTTAAATTCAAACCATTGTTAAATGAATAGTCATAATTTGATGATTACCTAGTGTATCATTTAATTTGTATGCCTACCATTGATTTTAAAAATATTTTTCTTACATTGTGTTAACCTCCAAGAATAATTTGATTCCAACGAGATTAAATATTATAAATCAAATGCCTATTCCTGAAGACCCATTTCTGGAGAGGCCACCTAGCTTCTTATGCATGGCAGCTGGCAAAGGTGGCTAGAGTAAGGCTCTCAACCTAAAGTTGAGTTTTCCTTGAAAATGACTCTAACTTGATGGACATGTTCTCTGGGTGACAATCTGTGATGAGCTTTTCTAAGACGTTATGACAAATTCTTCAGTAACTTAATTACAGAGGAAAGGAATGCAGCAGCATGGGGGTGCTCACAAAAATACAACTCCTGTGTGTACAAAGCAAATGTTAAATCATCAAAAAGAAAAGACTGATCCAAGATCCAATAAGAAAAAAATGGGATGCTGGTGAGAAGAACAAGGAAGAAGGTGAGGGAAGACCCTCAGGTATGCGGGCAGCCAGGATGTCCATCCTCCTGTATAGATCCAGGAGTCTCACCCTGAGTAACAGCAGCTCTCTGGTAATGGCAGTGGAGGCAGCTTAGTGGGTTTTTTTCTCTAATAGCCATCCAAATAGTTGAGTTGCAGATTGGATATTTCAACTAGCCTTAGGCTAAGATGAGATGTGGGCAATTATCCACTGTTCATACTCCTATAGTGAATAATAGATCGTAGTTTGTTTTAAAAAAGCTTAAAATATTTATGGTATCAAATAAAAACATTACATAAAAATTATTGCAACAATATGGAATCAATTGGTAGGAAGAAGGTTGTGGGCTGGGTAGATGGGAAATCACTATTATCTAAAATAAGATTAGGTATAGATCAGTTGTATTGTCTCAAATATATAAATGGTGGAAACAATAGGTTACTATTGTTTATGTTTATGTTCCTAAAACTAAATTTTTAAAAATTAAAACACAGTATGTAAAATGAAATATTTATTTACATATGTCAGTATCAGAAATATTATAATTTTGCTCTTTTCCCTAAAATATAATTCAGTATTTGAATAATTAGATATCAGACCTTTCCATTAGCAATTTAAATCTGTTACAACCCATTACATTTACTGTTTTGTAGTTTCATTTTGACATCCTTTCTACTTTCATTTTCAGTAATACAACTCCTTTGTTTTCAGAAATAGTTAATGAAAAAAATAATGTTACTAATCTATTATCTGCATTCATTAATGATTTGCTACTTCACTGTAATTTTACTGTGTGAGGTATAGAACTATAAGTAGTCCTCAACTTAAGACCATTCATTCAGTGAACTGTGGTCCTATAATCAACATTTGGGCATTTAGTAGCCCACATGCAGTTACAACCGCTGGGTTGCTGCAACTCCCCCACTACAACCTATCTCTCCCCAATCTATGTCCTTTTGTCCACTCTGCACAATGGCACTCAGTGACAGCAGAGCTGGCGCTGAAGAGGGACAAGTCCGCAGCAGCCTTGCCCAGCTGCCCTTGCCTCCAGGCCTCTGCTTCATCCCCAGGCTGCCACTGCCATTGCCTCAAGCCCCACACTGCACCACTTCAGCATTGTTCCCCAATTGCCTCTGGAAAAATCACCTTTGGGACACGCTGCTTGGTAAGAATTCTCCTTGGCATATTTCTTTGTGCCATGTTGATTAGTCCCAATTAATGTACTATCCATCCAAGTATGGATTTTGATCTTTATTTTTCAGCAAACAGCATACAGTAGATGCCAAAAACTCATTGGAGTTCAAGTTTATAGTATTGAAATGTTATCAATTCTGCCAGAAAAAAAAGTGAATGGGAAAACATATTTTCAAATGTATATTGGAAGAAATATAGACTCAATGGTCTGGAAATAATACATGCATAAATGTTCATTGCATGATTTTTCTTTGCTTGATCATATTGATTCCCCTTCAGAAATAACACTATGGAACAAGCAGTTCAAAATACTTTTATGGAAGGTGCCATTAGAATAAAGGACTTGAGACAAAGTCTTTCATCGCCTCTTCCATTCCATTACAAGTATGAATTTTATATTTTGTAATGATCAAATCACAAATCGCTTTGAGATTCTTACATGTATTCTCTCTGTAAAGTTAGATTTATATTTTTGTATCTGTCTTACTGTGATCCACAAATACTAAAAAAAACAATAAGAAGCTTTGGGGAACATTAATAATTCTGTGTTCAAAAAACAAACTATAATAGTACCTTTATTTCCATGAAATAAATCATGATTAAATCATTGATAAACTATTGCTGATTTAATTTATAATCTAGGACTTTAGTCAAGCTATGTAATTTATGTGATACTGATCTATTGTCCCATATATTCAGTATTCAGTTAAAATATCTATGTCTTCAAACTGTAGGCAAGTGAAAACATGATTAAAAGATGTAAATTTGTCTTACATTTTGTAAAAAAAATCATTTTTAAAAATGTGGCATTTCCATAACAGTGAGGCTTCTTTAAAACGTTATGCCAGTTTTTTAAAAAAATTATTGGGTATATTATATAAACCTAATATATATTATATAAACCTAATATATTCAAATGTTTGAGGTACTTAATTTAAAATAGGTTTTTTTTTTAAGTAATAGATTGAACATAATAATCTTAAATAGCATTCTATTTGGAAAAGTAGTGTATATGTTAATGGAAAATGAATATTATAAGTATTACTGCATTTCTTCCTTAATAGATTTGAAAATATATATTACTATACAATGCTGTATTTGCAATATTATTTTCAAGAATAAAATATTACTACTCAATTGTGGTTGTAGTTCTCCACTAATGACTACAATTGAGTCCAAAATTTATGTTGTTAAGCGAGACAGTTGTTAAGTGAATCTTGCCCATTTTACAATCTTTCTTGTTAAGTTAGTAATGTGGTTGTTAAGTGAATCTGGCTTTGCCATTGACATGGCTTGTCAAAAGGTCACAGAAGGGGATTTTGTGATCCCGGGACACAGCAAAGTCATAAATATGAGCCATTTGCCAAACATCTGAATTTTGATCACATGACCACGGGGATGCTGCAACAGTCATAAATGCAAAAAATGGTCATAAGCCCCTTTTTTCAGTGCTGTTGTAACTTTGAACAGTCACTAAACAAAAGGTTGTAAGTCAAGGACTAGCTGTATTTTGCATTTACACCCTGTATCTTAGCTGTATTATCATGCATTGACCCATAAGTTTTAATAATTTGGACTTTTTATTCATTGGATTGAAATACATTAATGTCATGAATTATCTGTTCAAAAATAGCATTATATATATATGTCTATTTCCATTTAATAGTGCTTTGTTAACTGTTTCAACTCCATACCCTCCAATACAAGCAAGTATTTTAAATGGACAGTAAACATTGACAAAGTGATGTAATTCGTATTTACTAACAAAGTTGAACGTATCTGTATTACATAATAAGCTTCCAATTCCATCTTGTATTAATTTGTGAATCTTTGTTTCTCTTTGCATTAATCATTCTCCTTAGGTAAATTGTCCATAAGACCAGTGATTCCATTGGCAAATTATCCAGAAAATGCTATCAGTGCACATTGTGATATTGTGCCACTGGTGTATTTGCTGCTATTGCAGTAATTACCCTGGGAGCAGTCTTTTCTGGCCAGCATTGTTCCCTTTGTTTGTTTGTTTTTTCATGGCACTGTGGCTCTAACCTTTATAGTGTCCAAACACCTCAAAACAGATCTCCTATTTATTATTGATTCTCTTCCTTCCCTCTTCTTTCTTTTTTTTTTCTTTTTCCTCTTTTCACTTTCCTTTTTTGACTGGCAGTATCATCCAGACAAACAGAGCACAGATGTGCCAGCAGGAGAAGCAGAGGCACGCATGCAGAGGTTCATCGAAATTGATCGAGCATGGAAAATTCTAGGAAATGAAGAGACAAAAAAAGAGTATGACCTGCAGCGGCGTGGTAGGTTCCTGCCAAGGAGTGCTGTAGTAGCAGCAGCAGCAGCTCTCAATGGTCGAAAGTGTGGGAGTAGTTTAGTGGCGGTTTCTGAAATATTATTTGTTCAACCAAAACATTTCATTTGCTTCTATCTTTGATTTCATATTTAGATGCATTATTTATACGGATTGCCACATCTGCATTAGGCAGTTAAAAATGTAAAATTACTTGTGACAAAGCGTTAGGTGGTAACTGTTCTAAATGTAATGCATGTAGAATTTAGATAATAATGACTTCATTTAGCCATTCTTCATTTGACAGTATTTAAAGCATTTTCACTAAATGTTCTTAATTACTGGAGTCATGCCCTTTGCTACATTCCACTGTTACATTTTAAATTAGTTTGAGTAATTTATGTCAAAGGTATCCTGCAGCATATGGTTTTATGAACACTTTGCAATAATTAAACTCTATCCTTTCTATCACCTTTTACAAATCAAGCGCTGTCCTAGGATATATATATATATATATCCATAAGGCATATTGATGCCAGCTAGTTTTCAGCAAGCAAGTTATAACCACAATTCATTTAACCAGGCAGTTCCAGCATACCTTTTTGTATATCTCTTGAAATACAGCATTGTAAAACAGTGACAGGCTGTTGTGAAAAAGAAAGGGGAAAATGTAGGTCAGATCTGTCACACATGGGCTACCATTACATGACGTGATAGGCTGTCTTCCTGCTCTGGCCTCAGGATAGGAGTCCCTCAGCCTTCCATTAGAACCTTCAATAAATGTATATCCACCCTCCATGTTAATGGGGGGAGTCAATAATAGTGTATTGCCTGTGGGGAAAACACTCAGTTGCACTCTGAAGTAACACACTCCGGTCTAGCATTGACGTGTAGCTACCACCACTTTTTAGTGTGTCTGATAAAAGCTCACTGTCTCTGCAGCATGTTATTGAATTCCCTTCCATTGTACGTTGGCACACCATCAAACCTTTTTCTCTTGCTGTTTTAACTTCCCTGCTGTGAAGGTTGCCACAATTTTATTTGAGAAACAAAGGCTTAGTCAGCGTGGCTGGCAGATACATATAATATACTGTGTAGACAAGCTTATTTTTGTTCATTAATTATTTGAAAATGTGCAATGGACAAAA
This sequence comes from Pseudoxyrhopus heterurus, assembly GCA_032468235.1. Lineage (NCBI taxonomy): Eukaryota > Metazoa > Chordata > Lepidosauria > Squamata > Pseudoxyrhopus > Pseudoxyrhopus heterurus. The sequence goes on from JANHJO010003201.1 coordinate 74,781, forward strand.
TAATTTTCGATCTAATCGTATGGCTTAAAGCCTAAGTAAAAATTAGCACTTGTTAGGCAAAAAAATAATAATGGAGCTTTGCTTTTAAGAAAAAAAAAAGCCTCCCTTTTTTAACAACTGAAGGAAATTATTTTATTCAAATGTATTACATAATTACATTTGAAATAAAAGTATAATTAAATATTAATAGCTAGCGTCATCCTTTTAGGCAATGTGGAGAATGAAGATTTTATTATTAATTTAGTAAAGCTTTCCTGGACTTATATTTTTAAATATTTAAAACTTGTCCAGATTTATATGATTTGGTTGAACATGGCCACTGACGTGCATTTTTTCTTGTTCTGAGAGGATTGACGGTTTTGATGGAAAAAAGTTATTTAATAGAAATCTATATGCAAGTCCTTGCTGCAATCACAGGAATGGCAACATGTATGCCTAGGACATGTAGCTTTTGTTTTTAGCTAAATTTGATGTATTAACTGTTCCCTTCATTGGGATGATTCTACCAGTAGAAGTGATTAAACTATCAGAATGGTAGTCAACATTATCTCCAAGCTGGGATTCCTGACTTACTGCTTTCTCGCTATCCTGAAAATGTGTAGTTAGAAAGTGATTATAGGAACAGAGATTGGCACTGAATATAAAAGAATAACAAGCCAGTAATCCCAATTAGGATATAACACAAAACCAACTATAGAGAGCGGCTTCTTTATTTGAATCTTGCCACAACTACCAGAAACAATTGGAACACAACTCCTAAGCTTGTTGAACCAAGAAAAACTAATTGGGCAGCATTTATTAGCACTTTTGTTTATGAATAGACACATTTATGAAGATTTCTGGCATATGTTACGTGGGATTTATTTTACTGTATATACTCGAGTATAAGCCTAGTTTTTCAGCCCTCAAAAAGGGCTGAAAAAACCACC
>JANHJO010003201.1:82319-95502 GCA_032468235.1 Pseudoxyrhopus heterurus
GCCCGACTCTTCCCAGACCCCCAAGCCAGACGGAGCCTCGGTCGCCTCCGGGGGACTCGCCTCCACCGTGGAGCAGAGCTGAGGGGCTCCGGGGGTCCCTCCCAATGGCCCTGCGGATGAAGCTCTGGCCCCGCTTTGCCCCGGAGAGCCTGGGCCGCCTGAGGGCCACGGGCGGCTTTCGCATGTGTTGCCACGCTTGCTAGTGAGCAGCTCAGGTCCGTCCCTTGACGCCCTCCCTCTGCTCTCCGGCCGTCTCCCCTCTAAGGGCCCTTCCGTGCGCCCAGGCCCTGCCCTGGCTGGAGCTCAGGGACCGATCCTCACGGCGCGTCTAGCTAGGTTGAAACCTTCCGCGCCGGCGTTTGCCCTGCTGGCAAAGCTGGGCCATCCGTTGTTGGGTGAGCCCAGCACTTCCAACTCCAGAGCTGATCCAGGCCGGCCTGCTGGGCAGATCCCCCCAGAATGTGACTGCTGCTCCCTCTCTCTCCCTCCCTCCCTCCGGGGCCCAGTTCCAGCAGACGTCGGAGCACGCCCTCTTCTCCTGCTCCGTGGTCGACGTCTTCACCCAGCTCAACCAGAGTTTTGAGATCATCAAGAAGCTGGAATGCCCCGACCCGGCCATTGTCGCTCGCTACATGCGGCGCTTTTCCAAGGTAGCCTTTCCCGCTCCCCTCCCCCCCCCTTCGGCCTTTGCCCAAAGGCCACCCTCCGGGCCAGGGGGGTCCGCCCTGCTGCCCCTCAGGAGGCTGCATGGAGGTCTCTGCTCTCCTTGCAGACCATCGGGAAGGTGCTGGTGCAGTACGCGGACATCGTCTCCAGGGACTTCCAGAGCTTCTGCTCCAAGGAGAAGGTGGTGAGTCCCCGGCCTGACTCGGCCCAGGCGCCGACCCGTCCGGGGAAGGGCTGCCCTTTGGCCAGGAGGCAGGCAGGCGGCGTGCCTTGGCACGAGCTGCAGGGCAAGCAGCGGCCAGGGCTGGCAGGGAGGGTCAAGAAAAGGAAATGCTTTTTCGCGCAAGGGGTCGTTCAGTTTTGGATATGAAGGCTTAACACAGTTTGCACCACCAGTGTTCAGAAGTGCAGTCAGATAGATTGCTGAGCTGGCAACCAGAGAAAGCTAGAAGGAGAAGCATACAAATGCTAAAGTGTGCTAACATGCTTCAGGAAAAAAACAATTGAATGAGGAATATTGAGATTTAGTGTTATGTATCAAAAGCATGAGCAGTTCTTGGAGAATGACTTAAAACTAAATTTGTCAGAACTGCGTTCACTTCTTGGAACCATGTTCTCAATCCAACCTACCTTATAGAGTGGAGAGGAGACGTGTTTTCCCTCTTGAGCTCATGAATAGAAAACAGAAAACAAATCAGTATGTTGTTGTGAGCTTATAGCCTTTATCTTACACAATGTTGCTGAAAATGATGTCTTTTTGTTTTCTCATAGAATATGAGTTAGAACAAGGATGTCCAGTGGATACTCAGGTTTCACTTGAAGATATGACCTGGAATCACAGTAAGCTATGTGAAACCACCTGATTCAGTTCACCTGAACTGAAATATTAATGTATAAATGAGCACTGCTAGAATAGCAAGCAAGAAGCTGGTTGCAGAGGTAACAGCTGTTTGTTTACACCCCAGAAACTTGTATTCAGAATCTTGTGACCCCTGAAACTGATGATTCCGTTTAGAAATGAAGTCAATCAGAAAGTGTTAGAAATAACATTCATTGCGTTGTCAAGCTTTCTTTTAAAAGCATTCGTACCAAATAACTATTACCTCATCCTGTTGCTGCACGTTCCATCAGTTAAATGTATGTGTAGTATGAAATACTTTTAAGTAATTTAGATTTACTGTTTGTAAAAAGAAACAGTTCTTGGTAATCACATCACTGCCCTTCATTATTCTTTTCTAATCATAACAAACTGGTTTATTTTGATTGCTCTTTTTTACTGTCCCTGCTTTGATACTGTTTTGGTGTACAGCAAATTGCTTTGTGTAATGATTTATTGTGTACATGGGATTTAACTGACTTGATATGTTGATAGTTAGAAAGTCTTTCAATTAGTAGTGCAAAATGTTTTTTGTAAATATATGCAAGTGATTGTAAACATACCTGTGGATTAAATTATGGGTATTTCATCATGTTTTTCCCCTCTAGCTATCAGGCTTTCTAGAATAGCAAAAAGCTGTACCACACAAGGCATTTACAAACTCGTCTCTCAACCACAACTGAAAATATGTTTTCTCTTGTGGGTATTGGCTGACTTCATTCCATGTGGGAATATAAAATTATACCATAGGTTCCTTTCTTATACAAATTGTTTATTATTCTACCTTAAATATTTAATTCAGGTTCTGTTCAATATAAGCATTTCAGTGATATATGAGGAATCATTGAAGCTGATTTATTTTGTTTCAACAGATGATCACTGTTATTCTTTCACGTGCCGATGTGGTGGAAAATACACTGTTTCCAAAAATGAAGTTGAAGATGTTTCATTAGTAAGCTGTGATACATGTTCATTAGTTATAGAAATTATTTGATGTGCCATCCAGAAAATGCATCAGTGTAGCTAGTATTGTAAATAGCTGGAATAGTAAAGAATAGCTCAATCTGAAATTGTTTAATTCTTGCATTTCAAATGGTTGAATGTGTGTGAAAATTCTCAGAAGAAAAGGTATGTGATGATAATTTTTAGACTGTTTCATTAAATCTAAATTACAAATAATCCTGAATCATGATACATCATTTATTGAATATAAAAATATAAATCACATTTGAAAGGTTAAAAATAAGATGACAACATAAATCAATTAGCCTTTACAAATCCTATGACTGTTGGGACTTGAACGCAGAAATCCAAAATCCATCAAAGGCCAAAGCTGTGAAATAAAACAATTACTTAACATGTTGAGCATCAGTCATCCTTTAGCTTTTCTCTATTTCAACTGAAGTATTAATGCAGTGAACTGAACATTTTAAACAGGCTAGTAGTTCAGGTAAGACTTACGTATGCTCTTCACTTAAACTATAGTGTTCGTAGAATTTCTAGAATGAAATATGTTTATTTAATAAGCAAAATATTTGGAATTATCTGGAATGAATTATAGTTCCAATCTCTCCCTGTTGCTTCTCTGGATATATGTCATGGCAAAAATACATACTCAATGGTGATTGATCAAGATTTCAGGTGATATATTATAAGATTGTTTAGAAAATTAGAAAGTTTATATTGGTTTAATTTCTCACATCTTTTTCTGTTAAGGCTAAATATTTTAATTAAGATGGGTCCCCAACCCCTAGTCCATGGACCGGCATAGGGCTATGGCATGCCAGAAACTGGGCCATGCAAACAAGCGAAGCACCATCTACAGGATCCAGACAGTGTGCAGCATCGTATCACCTCCGGTCCATGGAAAAACCTCCTTCCACAGAACTGGTCCCTGGTCCCCAAAAGCTTGAGGGCCACTGGTTTCAGATAATGTGAATATGTATGACCAATTCTCATTACTTTTAAGATGCATATATGACTATTATGGAGTATTAATTTTCTTTCTGCATACATCAAAAATCATTTAGGTAGACACTCATCTAAACAAAATAGGTGAATTATGAATAAATATTATTAGATATGAGAGTTAACCAGCAAACTACAATTGTATAAGAAACAATACAGATTGAATACACCCAGACTGAGGCAGGAAGCTGAAATAATTTTTTAAAATATATCATTAAAGTCTTCTGTTTAGGGGGGAATGGCATAAAACCATTTTTATAAAATGATCCATCACACTAAAAGCATGTTACACCTAACATTGAGGAAGAGAAGGAGGGCTTCTATAAGGAAAAGCCTTATACTACAGCCATTTATGTTATTTGACACTGTGAACATGTAAATATTGATCTGGAAGATTTTATAGTTCGATTTCTGAAAAGCTTTTAGCAAATCCCTCACTGAGGATTTCTGAATCAACTAAGCAAACAAGGAATTAAAGTTCAGGTCCTCTTAAGAATCAATAACTGGTTAAAGACAAGGGTAGTCAGCGTAGGAATAACTGAAGAGAAGCAAGCAGTGGAGCCGCTGAAGGTGTGGAATGAGTGGTATTTTAGTACCTGTTGTGGAAGTGAAAAAGCTTTCCAAGTGTGCATAAGGCAGGTCACTGATTTTCTATATATCACATCATATGCTGCTACCATGGAAGACACTAATATTTGGGAAGCAGGAAGGGAAGCCCTATTGTGTGAATTGTTGGGTCCAAACTAGTATATTTAGTATTGTTATATTTGCTGCAAAATAAAAAATGATGGTTCAACATGGTGTTGTTTTTATACATGAAAAGAGCAAATCAAACGAATTGTTGAGAGAGAGAGATTGTGTGTGTGTGTGTGCGCGCGCATGCACGCCTGCATATTTTTATATAGGTAGATACTTAACTAATACTTTGCAAAGGCTTAAACACAATCTTGTTTAAGAAGATCATGTTCTTTGTAACATTTTAACACCCTGGTCCCTGTGTTTCACTAGCTAATGAACATGTCTCATTGTCATAGCTTAAGCCCAAAGACTATAACAACTGTTAAATTAACACATTTTAGATTGCAGGAATATACCTTAAAGCAAATTCGTCCTCTTATCAATCCATATGGAACAGGACCATAACACCTGGAATCTGTAGAATTCCTGAGATTATCACCTTCTAACCAAACATGTCCTTTAGGTACCTGAGAAATATTAAAATTAAAGAACAAATATGTAGGTGAAAAGCAGTGCAATTAATACAGCCTAGTTTCATACGATTGCAGCAAATGAATAATTTTACACTTTCAGATTCAGGGGGAGGAAATCCAATAAATATTCTGTCATAGGGTCCCCAAAACACTGCAACATAGACAAAAATCTCCAAATGGAGATTTTAGGTTGGACCAGTATGACATTCATTTCTTTAATAGACTTTAAAAGAGTTAATTTAGGATGTTGACTGAAAATCTTGCTCTACTGTCACAGTAATAGCATTAGCAGGCCAGCCACACACTCATCAACATCCTGAGGCCAGCACTAAGGCTAGACCAGTTAGTAAGCTTCTGATGAACTAAATGGTAATTGATTGTGACATCAATTACAAATAATCTCATCATTTTATCAGAGAGGACTTGTCAAAGTTCTAATATTACAGTTCATTCTATGTGCAAGCAGGATTCACAACACATAATATTGTATTAATGACCATCACAAACCAGCAAGTCCCTCCTTATAATTTAAAAATTAATAATGGTGACCTTACAATGTGACAGAAGCCTTTTAATATGGACCGCATATGAACATGCTAGGGATTCAGCCATAAAGAAATTCCTTTATATCAATCATATTAACAGCTGTAGTAAATAGAACAATTCCTGGACTTATATATACTGAAATAACTCAAAGGCTATTAAAACTAATGTGAAGGTAAACATTTTAGAAATCGAGGAACTTCTAAAATAAATGAATAAAAATAAAAAATGATTCCTCCTTGTCCCAGAGGGCAGGGCCGAAATGAGAGGAAGAGGTGAAACATGGAGGGGAAATTTGGATTGGCCAAGTGAGAAGAACTGGACTGAACAAGGGGGGAAATGGAAAATTTGATGGGGATGGAACAGCTAAGTGGTTTGAAACTGGAGAAAACAAGTACTAGAAGATTTGTTGGTTGGAAGATGGCAAGACGAGGCAGAGTGAGGAGTGGTTGTTGAGTGTGGTAGGCAGAACGAGATGACAAGACTAGCTCTTTTGAAGTGGTGGAAGGGGAGGACACAAATCCAAACTCCACTTATTCTCTAAACAGGAATGCATTTGTTAGTGCTTTGAGATAGCGATTCATCCCTACACATTTCTCAAATGCAAAAGGGAAATATGATTAATATCAACTTAAGGGGCAGGCTTAAATGTGCTCCCAGATGGGAGTATATTTAAGAACTGATTCCCTCCATCCTTCTTGGAGAAAAAAGTCAGTTTCATATGCCAACTCCAACTTCATCCACAGTTTTCCCAAGGGAAAGACATCCTAATATTTTGCTCTACCATTACCTTAAAAAAAATGAAGCAGTTTACACAAGTCTATAAAATAAAATATCTTCAAACACTAGCAATCAGCTAGAGGCTTTACTAACAAATCCCTAATAGCGTGAAGAACCTTCTTTAAAAAAGCCAGATGATGTCTGTGAGAAGAGGAGTAGTTTATTATTACAAAGGCATTAGGAAATCGTGAAGACAAAATACAATTTCCAACATAACCAGAGAGCATTAAACATGTTGGGAAAATGTCAGTATCTGACAACCAGCCCCCAAGAATTAAATGGATAGCATTAGGACAATAATGGACAGGGGTAAAGGATTGGCTCAGTTTTAGAGTTAACAACAGCTAGACTCAAAATAATTTCATTAAAGTTTACAAATACAAAGATAAAATATTACTACAAACAGAGAAGTATAAAAAGATGCAAAGAGATAGAAAAAATATATACAAGAGGACTCCGCCACCCTCCAGAAAAGTATAAACCATTTCAGTAACCTCTAATATTTCAATTTAAAAACACCTTCCCTTATTAGTAATCAAATTGTAAAAATGTATTTTCAGTATTAATCAACAAAAATCTATTAAGCACTACCAGAAATAGTAAGATACATATTTTAACCTTCAAAGAAATCTATTTTATAATCCAATCACTTTCTTTAAGAAATAAAATAAATCTCTTCCCACTTATAAACAGATCTTTAAGGCCTTGTCATTTGGTCCTGGTCCCCAAAAAAATTTCATCAATAGCTATCAGAAATAACAACATACCAGTACGTATTTTAAGCCCTGTCAAATTTCACTTCATAGTCCTGCTTAATTTTAAAAAGCTTGATGTTTAATCCTGTCAAAATCCTATATGTTGATTTCTTACCATTTTATATTGTCTCCACTTCAGTAGTTTAACCCATCCTTTTTGTAAATCCAAGATTAAAAAGAAACTTTCCAAATCATTCTCCTGATTATTTGTATATCCCCTTTAATTTTTAAGACATTGTAAATCCATCATGTCATCTTTTCCATGTCACTTTTGTAATACGGCTTTTTTAAAAGTTCAGATCCACATTCAAATCAGACTCCGCCTCTTTTTTATTCAATAGAAACTGATCTTTTATATCCTCTATTATAGTATAAAACGAGTAATTTCTGAGTATATTGCTCCTAAATAGCCTTAAGTGGTATTGTTCCATTGTTTTACTTCTACTTAATTATACTTAATTCTCTGGTTCCCTCTAATCAACTTTCAAAGTCCCTTCTAATCATCTATTTTCCATCAGCAAAACTTTCCCACAGGAGGATTTCTTATATTAATTTCAAAGTCAAGTCTTTATACGTTTATTTATAAAATTTTAAATGCCTCAAAGGAAATATTCAAGTCTACCTAGATCCTTAACTTTCTAAAATGCACATTACAGTCCCTCTTTCCCTGTTTTCCAAACATTAAAGCTTTCTAATTTTTAGATTTATATGGAGCTTCTTTCATCTAAGGCAGAATGAGATTCTCCCAGTGTAATAAAATCCTGACTTCGGAAGATTCTTAATTTCTAATAAATCAATAATAAGCAACTTCCTAAGCTAGTTAAGAAAAGAAATGGGCAAACGCAAATGTCTCTTTGAAGGTGTCAAATCATGGCTTAAACAAGCTGTCTCCCTCTCCCCATAACTCTGAAGATTGCTATTTTACAATCTCTTTGGAAGAGGATTCAGTATGGAACAAATGTGTGAATTATGCCTTGACCTCTCCTTGATCCAGAGAAGAGTTCTGAGGAGCCAATCCTTTCATTAGTTCCTCTATAGGCCGAGGTGTTTAGCTCCATGAAAGCGAAATTGTCTTATATCTGCCATTGCAACCCCCAGAAGCTCTGAAATTAACATCACTCATAGCACATGTAAGTAGGAAAAAACCATAGTTCTTATCTGTCATCCTCCCCAAATCTTCCAAGTATTGTCTATTTTTTTTAAAAATTAGCTTCTACAAATGTAATCAAATTTGGGTTCCTTCTTTTATAATGTCCTTCCTATTCCTGTTCAATGCTAGATTATTTCTCTTCCCATTCTAAACCACTAACCAATAAAAGCTGTGTTCCAGTTATTGTTCATATAATCATGAATTAAACATAGGAAATGCAAGCCCTTTATGATTCCCTTCCCACCTTTAAATCAAAATCTAGATGTTCTTCATACATGAACTATGAGCACATTCTGAGCACAGAATTCTCAGCAATAATGCAGATTGGGGAAATTTAGAAGTAGAAGTGCATACTTCTGCAGGGCATCCAGGTTGAAAAAATCTGACTTGAAGATTTCTTATCACAGAGATAGTTGTGCATCCCCCACCCCTAGGAAATTAAATAACATGTTGAGCATACTTGTTTTTAAACACCCCATGTCTTGGTTCAGGTATGGTATACTCAGACAAGACACAGGCTCACCAGGGAAATGTACTTAATTGTAATAATTTGATATAAAATATATTTGACTCTACATTCAATAGTTTGCCTTATTTTTAATCTCTTATTCTAATATTTTTATGTGGTATCCATCATTTTATATAGCTTTCTTATACTGTAAACTAGAACTGTTGCTGTTACAATTTGTTTTCTATTTTTCAGTTGTCTTCTTTTGTATTTTTCTTTATCCCATAATTCTGACTTTTAAAATCCTTAATTTACTTTCCTCTGCCCATCCGTAACCCGCAATTCATCTGCTCATTGATTCCGGTTGACTGGAAAGCTGCCGTCTCCTTTGCTTATTTTTTTTTAACCTAGCGCCAATTGTGGAAAGATGAACTTCCCTGACACACAAAAAAAATGTTATGTGCAACTGTTTAGGTCAGTTTTTTTTCTCTGTGATGGTCAGGTGCACAGTTTGGGCATGTTGGCAGTTCCACAATAAAGAAAAAATAAGTTTGAACTCTTAGAATCACTTGCAAGCTGGCCTGTAGATTTCAAAAAGAAAGAAGTATAAAAGAAATCACAGTAGGTAGACAGAAGGAGGTGGTGAGGTCTTCTTTGTGGAGTGGGAGATGCTACTGGAGAGGCGATCGGACATGGAACAGAAGAGGTGACAGCTGAGACAATGTGGATTAGATGATCCGTAGTCAGGAAGAACTAGGAAGGAGCTTGGAGCAGCTAAAGCCAAAAAATGAATCTCCAAAAGAGCCAGGTGGAATCCAGACTGTGGTCAGATTCCATGTGGTTCAGGTCCTAGATATCTGGCTATGAATGTGTTAAGGAAAGAAATTATTACCATTTCTAACTCTGACCTATATAAGTAAACGTGGGCTGAGGATGAAACTAGCCGCTGGGCATTGGTCTTAAAAAATGAAGGAATAAAAATTGAAATACTTTGGTCAACTGTTATTAGTAGACTACAGTCAAACCTTGGTTCGCGACTGCAATCCATTTCCGGACTTCGGTCGCGAACCAATTTGGCCGTGTTCCGAAGCAATACTATCTGTGCATGTACAGACAATTCTATGCATGTGCAGAAAGGGAAAACAGCGCGGAAAGGAATCTTTCCACGCCGTTTGTGTTCGCCAACTGAGTTTTGAGTCGGGAACCGATTCAAAACTCGGCTGGCTTTTTTTGGTTGGGAACCGATTTGGTCGCAAACAAGTGTTCACGAACCAAGGTTCCACTGTATATACTTAGATTTATTATTGTACATATTCATGCTTGGTCACTATTGATATAAACACATTCACAAAAAGTCTTGAAATATATTTTGTACTAAGCTTATATAGTAATAAACAGCACTGTATAAACTTGTCTTATGTGTCTGATTTCATTCCTATCCATTCATATGCTCTGACACCAATAAGGATCTACTGTTGGTAAAGTGATGTAGTCAGGTGTAATACTGCTCTGATCTCCTGGTTTCTCTCTGGATTTCGTATTGCCCCTATAGATATGGGGCAGTATCTATATTGTTTGGAGATGATCATTTGGATTGTTTGCAATGCTGGTCTCTTCTGGCTGTCATATTTTTGGACGCCCTCCAGAAGTAGTTCTCTGGCCACTAAAATTGCCGTTCTTCTGGCTCTCTGAATCTTTCTCCCAACTCTGCTCAGCTGTTGTCTCATTCAATTGCCTCTCACTATCAGTACTTTGCTGCCAGTCTTGTTTAGCTATTCTATGTAACATTGGGGCTCTGCAAGACAGGAAAAATAAGACTCTCCACATTCTCCTCCCAGCTCCATTATTCATCCTGCCTAAGACTTGCAGATAGTAGTCTGCTACCACTTGGCTTATTGTAGCTCTGTAGCCCAATTCTGAATCCTGGCATTCTGTGAAAAATGGTCACATAAGTCACTTTCTTTCAGCATGGTTGTAACTTCAAATGGTCACTAAATGAATAGTTGTAAGTCAAGGATTAACTGTACAGCTCCTTTTAAAAGCCCACTCACTCACTGTTCACAAGGCATAGGTGAGGGGAAGGATGCGGGTGCATTCCTTTCTCTATGCCAATTTGCCATACTCTCTTTTTACTCACATATTGGACTGCCTGGAATTTAGAGGGTTTTATTTGTAGAGAGGACGTGGTGGCTCAGTGGCTAAGATGCTGAGCTTGTCGATCAGAAAGGTTGGCAGTTCAGCAGTTCGAATCCCTAGCGCCGCGTAATGGAGTGAGCTTCCGTTACGTGTCCCAGCTTCTGCCAACCTAGCAGTTCGAAAGCATGTAAAAAAGTAGAAAAATAGGGACCACTCTTGGTGGGAATGTAACAGCGTTCCGTGCGCCTTTGGTGTTTAGTCATGCTGGCCACATGACCACAGAGACGTCTTCGGACAGCGCTGGCTCTTCGGCTTTGAAACGGAGATGAGCACCGCCCCCTTGAGTTGGGAACGACTAGCACGTATGTGTGAAGGGAACCTTTACTCGTAGAGAAAAGACATAATATTTTGTTTGCAAATTGAAAGCACTGTGATTATCATGTGATTCTTAAGAGAGATGTGATTTTTTTTTAAATTTTGCTTCAGTTCCATTTAAATTGGATTATTTTCCAAAATAAAGGTAACAATTTGTCCACATTCTATTACGTATTGACTATTAAAGGCTAATTAATCTATAGTTATCACAAACTGTTGAATAAGACCTGTTCTCAACCATAACACAATTTTTAGACTTTTAGCTTTAGAGATAGCCACAGGATGATGGTGCACCCCATATCCAGAATGAATTTAACTTCACCATAAACATTTTTCTCGACATCAGCTGCAGTCAGGGCATTAAGGGTATGCAATAATTGATCATCGGTAAAATGCTGCTGAGAAATGAAATTGTATATCAGCTTTTTATCGCTATTTGCATAAAGCAGTTTTGTTAATAGAAGTCTTGCCTGCAGTAAATGACATTATGTCTTTCTTCAAGCCACAACTTCAACTTTGTAAATAGCAACAGAACTGAACAAATATAAATAAAATACAATGCACATATTCAATCACATGCATATATAAAAATGTGTTTTGTTTTTATTTATGCTGTTCTAAAGATTGGAATTAGTGCACAACAAAGGAATATAAAACAACAAAAGTATTCCAAAATGAATTTAATGTCTGAACCCTGCTATTCAGAATGTACTATGTAAATATAGTTTGATTTAGAGTAAATCATATTAGCTATTTGAACTTTTGATGTATGTTTTAACATCTTCTGCTACTAAATACTTTTCAATCATGTCTACAAATGTTTTTAAAACTGGTTTAAACCTATATAAGTTAAATTATATATTAAAAACCAAATAGTCACATTTTATAGAAAAGTTGTATATAGAAGAACAAAAAACATTTTGGGAACTAACTTAATCAAATGTATGTTAAACAGGTGAAACTGTTAAAAATAAAAAAAGATGGGTCAGCCAAATTAAAGAAAAATTAATAAACCCATGATTGGAAGGAAGAGGTTAAAAGGATGTTTAAAAGAACAGATTTGTGTTAAGAATATGCCGTAATTGATCATCAATAAAATGTTGCTTTATATTTATTTATAAAATAAATATTTTTATTTATAAAATGAACAACATGCTACTCATGTATTCCACATTTTTCCTTCAATCCTGTCAACTCAAATAATGTTTTACACAAGTTTCTATGTATTAAATCCAGCCATTGTCAGCAAAGTACCAAGTTGCCATGTCACTACCAAGAAACTACATTTGGAAACCCTCCAATAAATGATCTATTAATAACAGCAACCAGCAGATGAATCTTAAATTTTTTGGGTAGTCTCTGGTATACAAAAGAATGACTACAACTAAATCTGCCCAACTATTTGATTGATTCTGGATGGCTACAATGTTCCTAATTCCCATCCAATAATCAGCCTATTATTTTATGTCAAGAACAACTCCATTTACTTTTTCTAAAAAGTTCAAATCTAATGAGTAATTAGATGGTCATAAGTGAAAGAGGTGAACATTATGCATAACTCAAGAGACTGGAAAATTTAAAAGTTAAACATCTGTCATATTAAGAAACCAGAACATAAAAATTGAACTCTTAATATAGTAAGATGTTTCATACTGTCATTACTGTCGCAAGTGCAAAACAGTGCTGGTGCAAGATTGTTTCTGTTCATGTTTTTCTTTCCACTAGAGTCTCTATTGTATTTCAGTTCTTTTCTGAAGGGTTCAAAAGAAACTTTGCAAAAGGCTAACTATAGGGAGAAAAATGCAGGAAATTCCTTTATGGTATATGAAATTTAATTTAATTAAAGGCATGAAAACAAAAATGCCACTACAAGTCATGAAAGATTTGAAAGCAAAATTAATACTTACATAACTGTGGGTCTTTATAAAATCTGAGGGATTGCTTGTACAGACTTTTTCTCCTTCCAGGCCCATTACTCTTTTACAAATATTTGTTTTCGGGTCAGCTGGGTTTGTTGCAATGACAATATCACCTCTACGGAAAGGCCATAAGGAAAAGTCAGCATCTAGCAATTTGTTAAGTGAAAAACACAATTTAAAATCCACCCTAAATCAGGTATGTGGTTATTCTAATGAGGCCCACATCCTCCAGGCACTTCAGATTATTTTGCTTTTAGTCTACTGAGCAAGAGAATTCCAGTGCTGCAGTATTAGAGGACAGATGGGAAAGTAGTTGTTTTTACCTGCCAACCAAAAGACTAGATCAGTGGTCCCC
>JANHJO010003201.1:98923-111133 GCA_032468235.1 Pseudoxyrhopus heterurus
ACCTCATGAGAAGGAAGGGCTCACTGGAGAAGAGCCTAATGCTGGGAGCGATTGAGGGCAAAAGAAGAAGGGGACGACAGAGAATGAGTTGGCTGGATGGAGTCACTGAAGCAGTCGGTGAGAGCTTAAATGGACTCCAGGGGATGGTAGAGGACAGGAAGGCCTGGAGGAACGTTGTCCATGGGGTCATGATGGATCGGACATGACTTTGCAACTAACAACAACAACATACAACTCTAGTGTCCCTACAAATTTCCTTAAACATATAAATGTACATACATCATAAATCTTTTATCTTAATCCCTATACCAATGTTGAATGATTTATTCTAACACATATATCATTCCCATTGCATCTATCAACCAACTTTGAACTTCAGATAAATGCAAGATGTCTGTTATTTTATTATAAATTATATATAAACAACAATAAGCTTTCTTACATTCATACATTTATTAATGACTATCTAAGGAGGGGGAAACTATCTATATATCCATAAATATTGAAATATCTAAATTTTACTTATTTTTACCACTCATGCCTATGCAATTAAAAGCTCCTCAGACAGCTTCCCCAAGCACAATTGACAAACTAACCTCTTGTAATCAGTCTCGATGCCTGTTCCTTTGTATAGGGAGATAACTATATTCTTCAAATAGACAAGTCCTAATAGATTGCTCAGCCATTCAACCAATCACTTCCATATTTAACAGTCCTCCAGTTACATTGACTACTTCTAAAGGCTCACTATTTCTCAACATCCTCCAAAATTTAAAATTTCCAGTTCATCATTTTTTTTCCTTAGTAAATATTAGTAATTTGCATTTCAATACCAGTCTTCTAAATATCACTACTATTTCCATACCAATCTCTAATATATTCATTTCAACTTTTAATTCCAGCCATTCTGTGGAAGGCTTCTTGTTTAGCCTTTTTCATCCATTGTCAAATCAATGTTTATTTCCAACAAAATTTGTTTTGCATTTTCTTTGCTTCCTTTGACTATTTTTTGATGTTTTTTTTTGTTCTCTTTGGCTTTTATTCTTTACCCCTTTGGGACTGCCTACAAGGCTGGGATTTGAAGACATTGTTTTACATTAATGTGCCTTCATATTATATAGACAGTGCCAGTCAATAATAGTGTCAAACAATGCTGACTAAATGGATTTGAAACTCAAAAACCTGGATCAGAAAGCAATAGCTTCCATCCATTAATGCTTCTTAGAAACCTCTATTAAGGTATACTATGATTCAGGAAGTAGTAAATAGACATCAATAATACTAGGTACTAAAAACCTGTTCAATGCTATTGTGTTAGCCTTCTCAAATAGATCAGACAGGAGACAGACTAGATAAGCTAATTCTACTTTATTGTAATGTACACTAATAGTATCTTGCAAGTTTGCGGGCCTTCCAGAAAGCTGTAAAGACCTGGCTGTTTTGGCAGGCTTGGGGACGCTGACCTCACGTAATAGAAGATCGTGGGAGGTCCGGTTTGAAAGGAGTTTGTTGTATCATTTTATCATAAGAATGCATTTTATATTCTACTATATTATGTTTTTACTATTTTATATTGTATTTCCTCCTTGAGCCGCCCAGAGTCTCTTGGGAGTTGGGCGGCATACAAATACAATAAATAAATAAATCTCCTGCCATCTCTTTTTACAGCCTGATAAATTAGGGAGTGTCCTTTCTGAGTTTCTTTCTCTGCCCCTGGGTAGCATTTCTTCCCTCCATCTTCCAAGATCATTCCCATATAACAGTGGTGTCGAACCTTTTTAGGTTTGTGTGCCAAAATTGCACGTGCGCAAGTGCGTGCACGCTCCTGCATGCCACTCACCCACAATGCAATGCACCCCCTTCCCTCTGCGCATGCACGCACGACCCCGGGTTTTTAGCTGAAAACGGGAAAAACAGCTATTTTTTGTGCTTCTTTCAGCTAAAAATGGGTGGGGGTGCGCATGTGGGGGGGGACTGGGGGGATCTCCCCCCGCACCCCTCCTGCGCATGCACATGTCCCCTGCCCATTTTTAGCTGAAAAAAGTGGGAAAACAGCTGTTTTTGTGTTTTTCAGCTAAAAATGGGCGGGGTGCGCATGCGCGATGGGGAGTGAGGGTGTGTGCTCCCCCTGCACCCCTCCCATGCATGCGCACACCTCCACCCGTTTTTAGCTGAAAAAAACGGGAAAAACAGCTGTTTTTCCTGATTTTTTTCAGCTGAAAACCCGGGGTCGCGTGCGCATGCTCAGTGGAGCTGGGCTGGCCGACAGCTGGCATGCCGGGCGACATGGCTCCGCGTGCCATTTCAGCACACGTGCCATAGGTTCGCCATCACGGCCATATAACATTACATATTACCACAACTATTAGCAATGAATTCCACAGTTTAATTATGTGATGTGTGTGTGTGTTTATGTTCTTAATCTCTCAAAATTTCAGAAATCTCCAAATAGAAGAATGAAAAGGGCAATGAATTTATTATATCTGTTGCAGAATAAGATGGAAAAATCACAGGAAAGAAGACTGCATGTTACTGAAATACAGTGAGATCTTGTTAGTACATGCATGAGAAATTACAAGGACTCTATGCTCGATTGGGAATTTCTTTTTAAGTCCTGGGAAAAAGTAGTGAAAAAAACATTTCTGTACTGTTACGAAGAAAATTCCATGCAAAGGACTATAAAGTCAGTAAAACTAG
Source organism: Pseudoxyrhopus heterurus (assembly GCA_032468235.1). Lineage (NCBI taxonomy): Eukaryota > Metazoa > Chordata > Lepidosauria > Squamata > Pseudoxyrhopus > Pseudoxyrhopus heterurus. The sequence goes on from JANHJO010003201.1 coordinate 101,621, forward strand.
TTCTGCACAAGCATCAGAAGCTTGAATAATCAGATGGACACTTTTTAGTTCACTTTTCAAATCTGCTTCAAAAAGCTGGGCAATCTTCTAGAATAAACACTGATATCAGCTTTGATGTATGGTAACTGTTGAAGTTAGAACTCTAAGTAGTATAAATTAATTTATCAATGTAACTGAATTCTTTTTTACCATTCAAGAAAAGATTGTGTAGCATTAAATGTTCACAATAATGCACACTAATTCAGAAAATCAAGTCAGCTATCCAAAAAGAAGTGTTGTGTTGCATAGTTTTCACTCTTTCAATGGAATACCTTAAGAATTGAAATAGTTTTGGGGTTCTAAACAAACTGAATTTAAGATAAACTGTTTTAACTATAGTACTTGTGGATTTAAAGTACCAAACAAATGTTAACATTTTCTTGTAAAAAAATCTTCATATTCTCTTATCTTATTATAAAACTGTATTAATTTATTAACTGTATTAATAAATCACCTATTTACAGATAGCCTAATACATTTATTAGGTGCCTTCCACAAAATTAACTGGCATTAAAAAAATCCAAAAATATGTCTGGACTACTCAGATATGAGTTCACATTAACTCACAAGTTTAATTTGTGTTGAAATACCATTCAAATGACACGTCCACTATATTCTCCATGCCACATAACTCTTCTCATCTCTGAGAATAGTTGTGCAATATGGCAATTTGTACATGCAAAGATCTTTTTCCCCATAACTGAAATCCTTGGCAATTAAAAATTATTAAGGACAATTTCCTGTTATGTTCTATCTCATTATCCTGTCTTTATCACATAGATAAAAATACTTCAGGAAAAGTATTCTCAAAATGTTGAGGGTTTTGTTGTACAACACATATTTTAGCTACATTGTAATTCTGGAGCAATATAACATATAAGTGTATCTTTGTGCTTCTTCATTACCTGATTCACAAACACCACCACCCCCGGTTTATAAAATTAATCACAGCTAGGAGAGAAATCGCTGTGAACTCCATGAATTACATCCAAGAGATGGGAAAGGATTAGTTCAGAGTTGCTGCCAGTTATAACGCCAGGTGGCTTTTTCTGCAGTGAAGGTGTTAGCGATAATCTCATTACACTGGTACTAAATCTTGCAGACATCAAAATTATCACCAAGGTTCCTTTTCATCCCATCCTTTCCAAATGACTGGAAGTCGCTTCACCTGAAAGAAGTCAAATCCACATGCAGCTGCTATTTTAGCAGCCAGCAGACTCCCCGAGAATGTCAATCGTGATCCAATTTCGCTGTGCTGGTGGCCCCTATTCCCTGTCCAATAATACATCTGTTAAAAAATCCTACAGCTACAAATCTAGTTTAATCCTACCAGGGACCTCATGTTGGTCCTGTCTTCCAAAAAGGCAGCAGGTTCTGCTGTCTATTTCGGCTAGTGTCTGGGGAATACCCTTTAATTCCCAGCCCTACTTAGAAGAATAAGCTAAGGATCACAAAACATGACCTTAAAAACCCTGATATGACTATATTCTGACCCAGAGGCATTCATTCTAGGTGAAGATTAGAACTTTGCATAATAAGATTACACAGCAAGTGAATGATATCAAGGGACTACCCATATGCAGCCACCTGGTTTTCTATAGACAGCTTGTGCTCTGCAATATGCAGTGCAGACGGAATAGAGCTTTGCCTTTTACTTGAAGGAAAATGGATTCACATAAATTAGTTGGCCATTTCCAGATTCCTAAATCCCTATTACATCTTTCATTGACAGCTCCTCTGAGGATAGTACAACCATTATTCCTTTTTATTGTTAGTTCCTAAAACAATAGCATTTTCTAAGTGAAATACACATAGATTGTATGTGGAAATTAACATCTTGTTTGCTATAATCTTGGATTACAACTGACAGAGCATGTCAACTTTGTGTTCCCAAAAAGAAATCCATGCAGAAAATTATTTATGCATCCAAAAGTCTGCTCCAGTTCAACAAATAAATAATACAAGAATCCTTATTCTGACATGATAGGACCATTCATGAATGTAACAGAACAGAATGTATACATCTATTTATGTATATTTATACAATCAATATGAATTTAACCTATTAATCATGTTTTACTCAGATTTTCTGTGAACATCGAGATTTACCAAGCATCTTAGTGATTATGAATAATTTAAGTAGGTTGTTCTCCTTAGGATAACTCCATATTTCAAATAAAGTCCATTTTTAAAGTATATTTCAACTGAAACCAATGGCACATATAGCTATATCTACTATTCCATTTTAATATTCACAGGAGTTATATTTTTGCAAATATCTAGCACATTTGTAGGAGATATAAAGTCTGATTTTTGAAATTTATAAGCAAAAAAAAGGCATCAGGCTAGAAACTGGGAGACTGTGAATTCTAATCCTGCCTTAGGCACTAAGTCAGGTGGGTAACTTTGGGCCAGTCAGTCTTAGGAAGGAGGCAATGGCAAACCAATTCCAAAAATGTTGTCAAGAAAACTTCAGGGACTTTTCTAGGCCAGAATTCCCCAACATTTCTGGCTTTGCAGACTGGCAGTGGGGGGAGAGGGAATGGTTTCACATGAGTGGCTGGCAAGCCCACACGCAGTTCCAATTATGTGAGTGCCGGTCACATGCACCCACCTCTCACACAAATGAAGCATACTGTGCAAGTCGGGATGCATGCATGTACTTTCTCCCACCGCTTCTGCAACCCAGTTCCAAATGGCTCACAGCCCAGAAGTGGGCCGCAGCCCAGGGGTTGGAGACCCCTGTTCTAGGCAGTTGCTATAAGTCAACACTAACTTTGAGATACAAAAAAAAAGGGGGGGGGAGAAGGCTGAATGTATACCTAAAGACAAAACATTAACCCATATTGCCTTCAAAAGCTGAAGAGACACAAAAAATTCCTGAGGAATTTACTAAATGTTTTTGGGAAGCAAAATTACATCCTCCTCAAAAGTAAACTATATTTTTAATGAATTGCTAATGAATAGGATTTTTTGTTATGGTATGTTGGTTTCAACAGTTTTGTTTTTGTATTGCTTACTAAAATTCTAAATGTAAATGAACCCATATCAGTACTACAGTATCTAAAAGACACAATGATTTTCCAAATGAAAATAATGAAAAGACAGAAATTCAGAAATCTGTAATTCTAAAAAATACTGTACTTCTATTTGTGGAGGGAGATACCATTTTTATTCTGAAATTACCTTTCTTATTCTATAGTTTCAAAAAATTCTTAAAGGAATATGGTTCCTGGCAGTGTTATTTGATAGCTCTTTTCATAATTTAAATTCCCACAATATAAATTATTCAGAAATCACTCACACCTGAAACTAACTCAAACACCTCAATTTGAAGAAGAGCAAGTTAGAGAATGCATAGTACCTTGTATGTCCAGATAGCAACGGAAGCATTTAAAACAATGGTCCAAGCTCCTTTAAAGAGTTTATTTCATTTACCCTCACACCTTAGTTTGAAACATTTCTTTAAAATGCTTAGTAGAGCTCTAAGAAAATGTTCCTATATTCATAAGAACATCCTGAATGATCTACCAATTGTGATCAAATCAGTTATAGTGTTGCAGAATTTTTTTGATCCGGCAGTGAGTGTATACAAGTAACTTCAATCAATGCAAAACCTAGGCAATCAGGAATTCTAGGAAATATTGAAACATATACTGACCCTGGATTAGCATCACAAATGCTATTTCTCTGTCTGCTTGAATTTCCCTGAATGTTAACAGAGCATCTTGTACCAAATGCTTTTGGTCTATATACTTTTTCTCAGAAGAAGCTCCGAAGACTATCAAATGTAATGGAATTTACTTATTCAATAAAACATGGAATGTTTAGAGTAACAGCAGATATACACACAAAGCAGATGCATTTATGTGACAATTAACAGGTGCATTTATGTGACAATTTACTACTAGACTCCACTTTACTATATTTTTGAATAAGTAATAACAATTCAGTTTCCAAACATAAATAGATGAATGCTGTGATATTCAGCCTCAGTTAATCCCCAGACATCTAAATCCATGAATAAAAATTCATCAGGTTTAAATACACTGAGCCTATTAAGCAAGAACAAAAGCATATGCACAAAAGAGCTTTTAATATATTTCAAAGCCCACAAGAGCCATGGTCTCATTAAAATTATAAATTACTCAAACACAGAATGAAAATTCAAACTGCAGTGCAGCTAAGCAGATTACAGAAAAGCCCACGTTCCATATGATAACACACCATGGCTTCCTAGATGAGGGCTTGAAACAAAACAAAAAAAGGACATCACTGGAGCTAGGGAAAACCACCTTGTGATCTCCAGTTTCTGTTCAATGGATGACAGCCAAGTAATATAATGATTACTCTGTCCATGCTGCTAAACTTGTTCAACGGCATAAAAGTGATACCATGCATTGTGAACTCAATGCTAATGTTTTGTGCCACTAATACAAAACTAACTACAGTTTTATTTGCATGAAATAAAATTAATGGCAGCAAAATTATTAAACCTTTTTTTAAAAAGTAAAACAGAGAAAAATGGCATAGCTAAGAATGTTAGGCACAAGTGTATGAAATACGTATAATTGTTTTTATATCTGTATGTTTTATTACATTGTAAGCCACTCAGAGTCACCTCAAACTGCGAGATGGACAGCATATCAATTGAATGAATGAATAAGTAAATAAATAAAATCAGTATTAATATTTCTGTTCTTAAAGGATTAAGCTTGTTATGAAGCAAATGAAGTGCAACCAATATTTTTACTGGTAGTTTATGTTTGAATATTATAGGTCTGAACTAAAAAGTTGCAAAGTATCTTTGAATCATTTTTAAGAAACATTTATGAAATCAGAAAGGAAAAGGAAATTTATTACAGCAATCCTCAGTGACAAGACTAAATTACTATCTCCCAAAAATTAGAATTTGACTTTTCTCATATGTGTTTAAAGTTTTGAAAGATAGCATAACCAAAGACCATGAAGCAAATGGGGGTCACGATTAATGAAATGCTAATCTGAAGCACTACTGACCCTTTCCACAGATTTTCAAAATGTAAATGAAGAAGTGAAACAGGATTCACAGATGTTTCTTATTTTCAATCAGCTGCACATGAAACACAAATGCAACCTGCGTCTTTGGCTAAAATAGATAGGAATTGAAATTTGAACAATGACTTTATAAATAAAATATTGAAATTATGACCCACAAATCTCTATTGAATATTCAACCCTTTCAGAAGTCTTTGGAACAACCTCTTATCCCAATTTCCTATAGTAATTAAGCTGAGACATCTATAATTGAAATAATTATTAGTGTTCAGTACAATCTCAGAAATGCTTTATGTCCATACATGCTAAGAAGACTGAGAAGTAGCATCCTTGACATTCTGAGCAACAAATTCAAAGAATCACTTCACTCACTTCATGGAGTGTTTTTGATCTTCACCCTAGTAATTATATCCTCTTCCCATTTACCCTGCTCTGATTTCCAAACACTTGTCTTTTCTCCTATCATATTTGTAACTGGGAGACTAAAACTAATGAACAATATTTTATACATAGGATTCTTCCATTTCTCAAACTTGCATCCCAAAACATTTTACAAGCCTTTATCTAAAATTATATAAATGGACTTATGCAAAACATTTCTTTCTTATTAACTCCTCTCTTGCACATAATCAGCTCCAAAGGCTCTTCAATGAACAGTGGTCTTCTAAGTTTCCTTTCTTAGAAGAACTCCTCCAAATAATGTATGGGACAGGATACAAAATAATGAGCAAAGAAATGATTTTCTATAAGAGCTAACTACTACTTCTGCAAGAACAAATCAAAATTCAAGCCAGCATTTTGCCTTATAAAAAAATATGTTACATTGAAGAGGTAAATTTCATTTTCAATAGAAATAATTTACAATGATAAAATTCTACTTCCCTTTCTAAAAATCAGGACTTCTAAAAAAAATTAGGAGTAAGAAAACATGTATAGAAATGTATGGGATCTAGTTTTTGATTTTAATTACATTTTATTAAATTGTATCATTATATCTATCTATCTATCTATCTATCTATCTATCTATCTATCTATCTATCTATCTATCTATCTATCTATCTATCTATCTCTCTATCTACTTATACTGTTCTGGAAATCTTGCAAGTTGAAGTCCAGAATATTTTGGTTGCAATAAACCAAGGAGATACAAACATTTTAATGGAAAAGGATACATTTTATCCTTGAAACTACTTCAAAAAACTGGATAGGGCCATAACACTAATGTGGACTAGGTCCGCTAGGACAACTCCAAAGATTAAACTTATTTGAATTTTTGAGTATTTTATGTAATTAAATCAATTAAATGACTTTATAATGCATTTAAATATTTTCTGTTATTTTAAATTTTATAATTTACTAGTAACTTTGGGGGATACTCTACTAGTAACCTAGGGGGAGGATCACATTTGGGTAGAGTACATTTTCTAAATATACCTTCTTAAACAAAAGAATACACCCTATTTTAGTTATTGTTACTTAATTCAGAATAAACTTTTTTTTTGAGGTTAGGGCTGCAATTCCCACCCCCAGGACCTCAGCAATATGGTAATTTGTCAATGGTTCTTTTGAAGGATTTGAATATAAAAGAACACACTAATCTATATAGTACTAAAACTCTCCCTTTGTAATCTTCTATTGGCTGAAATGCAGCATCATATAGGGCAAAATTTGTCAACAAAGGTACTTCAAATGGACTAACTTAGAATAAAGAATCACTTTTCATCTTTGTTAAAAAAAAATCAGATGTTTTGTTATATTATAACTGAAACCTGCCTGATGGTGTTTATTTCCATGTATACTTACTATAAAGGGGTACTAAGGTCCTGGAGTTAACAAGAAAAGCATCAATGTACACTCTTATCAGTTATTATACATTCTATTCTAAGTAGCTAATACCTGTATGTTAAAAGAACAACTTTAAACTATGCAATTACTAACAAAGAACATTTGAAAACTATCACATTTCAAAATACTAAGAAATCTTATGCTAAACTCCACTGCAATCAGACAGCAATTTGGCTACTGCAAATAAAAACAGAATCTACTATTCTTTAGTGAATTTTGACCAAATTATCTCTGAATGATGACCAGATAATCAAGTACTTTAACATTAGCTAATATGCTTCAATATCAAGCAAAGGAGGTTACCACTATGTCATATCATGTCATATTTCCTCAACTTATGTTAACTACTTTAAGATTTAGAATAAGAAGATAAATGTTTTGATACTATATCACAGCAATGATTTCACAATATGAATATTCAAATTATCTTTTTTTTTCATTTCCAAGTTAGACACTTGAAGTTCCTATAGCAATGAATATAGGGCTATTTTTATGTTCTCAACCAATCTAAAGAGAAATAACAAATCATTATATCCATTAAGAAATAAATTTCACTGAATGTAAAGGACCTCAATCATGGGTAACCTAAAACTGTTAGTATTAACCACTAGAACAGTTCATTATATCCAATCAAATCTGAAAAGCACCAATTCTTACAAGATATTTTTCAACACCAAAAATTTAACTTTCTACTCTTGTTTGAATCAGATATGAATATTCAATTATTCTATTATTAAAATCCTGGTAATAACAGTATGCATTTCCTTTTGTGTTCCTTTTTAAAATTCAGGCAGCTTTTAACACTCAGCAATAATTATTTTAATGTATGCTCTCTGTTATTCTCTGGGATGATTCCCAGAAAGACCCATCTCCACAATACCATCTATTCTTTGTACAATATGGCTGAAATCCATAGTACTAGTAATGAAATGAAAGCTATCATGTGTCCAGGGAACTTTAACTTTCCATAGTAAATTGTAGGCTAATTTTCATCATACACAATACTTATGTATACTTACAAAGGAGTGGAACCATAATAATGAAACTGATGTTATTTGCATAAGTATTATTCAAGGAACTATTACTTATAATAAAAAAATAATCAAGCTGCAGTCTTAACATTCACATTGATGAAGCAACTTTCTGCATAATGTGCTATTATTTAACTAATGTGACATTGAAGAAAATCAGGTTTGCAGGAACATTATTCTAATATCAGAGTATACAGCTGTATACAAGTGTGCTAGATCAAAGCTGTGGATCTATCATTTCTTAATCTATAATTCTACAACTTTTTTTGGCTATAATCCTATGCATATTGATTTTGGAAAAATCCATTGTGTATGTGGAACTATTACAATAGGACCTTAATATCTGTTCCCTGTGTAGCTATATAGACTTGACAGATTCTATTTGTTTGAATAACAAATTCTCAAGCATCATTACAGAATTTCTAAAGAGATGAAGAGCCCTCTGCCAGAACTTGAGCTTCCGCTAGCTGAAACTACTCTAATCTGCATTCAAGAATATTTGGAATTTCAAATTACTACATAGACATTTCTTTGCAGAGTTAAAACTTTCAGGGAAAAATGTTTTAAGCACAGTAACTTCTAAAGAATATTAAAGAGATATGTCAAAACTACCCCTTCTATCTAAACTTACCATCTTTAAACCCTGCTATTTACTCATAAGGTAGCAGAGTTCCACGTGAGTATACCCTTAATTTGCACAAAGAAGCCGAAAGCAAATTCTAATACTGTAACAGGTTTAGGAATATGTAAGGGGCACATTCACCCTGGAAAAAAACGATAGGTATCTATAATCTATGGCAGGTGGTAAATCTTTCTTTTCTTCCTCATAGTGTTTCCACACTTATCTGAGTGCAAAATAAAAAAGCAGCAATCAAAGCAATCCTAAAATTTGGAAGGAAATTGTCGTATCACAGCACTCCTGCTGCTGTAAAGCAAATTCCAGAGTGAGGCCAGTTTATTCAATTCCTACTGGAAAGAGAGAGGAATCAACCACTCACCTCATGACACTTGCAGTATCTTATAACATCCTAGATTCTTTTAAGCATTGCCATTACAAAGTGGCTTCCAGAAAATCTAGCTGTCCATTCTGTTTTTAGAAAGAACTTAAAAGAGGCTTACAGAAAGGCCTATCTGAATTTATTCCATAGCCATAGTCAGTTGGTTAAACTGACTTTATATTATTCAGATATAAACTTGATAAAAAAAAAATGTTACTATTAGTGAAATATACCTGTATAGGAGTTGCTAAACCATCAAACTTGTACAACTTGCGATCAGTAATCTGAATTTTATAGATTCATTAAAAATCCTATTTCAGATTGAGACATTTTGTAAATCTTTGGCAGTGAACTTTGTACATTTATATAAAATTGTGATTAGTGTATAGAGAATAGTTTAAGGTAGTAAGATTATCTGATACATGTATAATTTTAATGCAGTAAGATATTTACTGAAAACTAATGATGCTTAAATGAGTTATAGAGATAGCAATAGCACTGTATTTATATACCGCCTATCAGGGTTTGCAACCCTCTCTAAGCAGTTTACAATGTTAGCATAT
>JANHJO010003202.1:10854-22238 GCA_032468235.1 Pseudoxyrhopus heterurus
CACAGAAGTCTTGGCCTTTGTTACAAATATTGATACTGAAGGTAGATGGTCATCTCCTGAGGATGGTTTTATTTGGATTCTTGTATTGAATCTGGGGTTGGGCTTGATAATGTAAATAGTCATTTCCAGCTGTTCAATTCTATGTTCATTTGGATCACAATAAAAAATATGATCCCTATATAGAAGTTGGATGCTTTGTGCTTCTTAGGAATAGCAAAGCATTTTTTTTTTACGAACAGTATATTTTCTGTAAATATTCCATTTATTTATTTATTTATTTTACAAATTTATATACTGCTCTCTCCCTAGGGATTCAGGGCGGTGTACAGGATAAAACTATATAAAAATATTACATAAAAACAAGAATTAAAATACAACATTCACACACCATTTACTTCAATCCCAAGCCTGCCGGCACAGGCTTCATTTAACTTTTTTTTAAGTCTGAAAGACAACCCATTGAAAGTGTAAAATATTTTCTGCTGAATATTTTCATATTTAGATAATTTTGACAGTAACATTTGATTCCCCCGACCCATAAAAAATATCTATCAAAGCATGTTTTTGAAAAGATTTGTAGCCAAAAAAAAATAGCTTAGTGAAATTGCACTCACGGATCCTTACTTCCTAAATTCCTTATTATATTTTTGGGAACTTCTACAGATTATACATTTCTTTTGTTTGAATCCAGAATGGATTTTTATTAAAGCCCAAGCCAAAGTGCTGAAATATATTAGAGGTCTTAAAGATTAAAAAAAAAATCCTTTATCTTTGCACGCCCTGTCATAAAGCCACATTACTAAGCATAATCAATATAAGCCTCCTTCATTACCCTTATTTTAAAATACAGAAAACGTTGATCTCTCCTGTTTACAAATTACATTAATTTCTAGCAAACTAAGAGTGAACCCACCATTGTTATGTCAGCTTTGCCTGCCAAACCAAGCAGCTATCAGCATGGTTTGGTTCTACTGTCTGCACTAATTAGAAATTAGCACTCCCATCCAAGCACCAGAAAATGTAATCTAGAGATTCTTTAGATACAGCTGTGTGCCTATTTAATTATGCATTCAATTTAAATCCTGCCTCTGCTATGAATATTTCCTAAATCAGGTGACAATAAGCACAAGTTTTATCAGTCAAATATCAAATCAGAAAAAATCAATCAGGAAAAAAATTAGCTTTTTTGTCTTTTTGTGACCCGTTTCACTTTTTCCTTTTAATGTTTTTTAAATATAAAACAAAAGATTATTAAAAATGTTTAGAAAGATTTTAAAAACTCCAAAAGATATAAAAAGAAATATAAATAAAAATATTATAAATGGTCAAAGAAAAAGTGAATAACAGAAAAGCAGTTAACCAAAGAATAAATCTTCTTTTCAGCAATTGCAAACATCCTTAACAAACCTCCCATAAATTTTCCATAAACAAACCATTTTGATCAATAGATCCTTAAATTAGCAGTTCATTTTTATCCATTTTCAGCAAAAAAAAAAAATTATATGGGATTTCCAGTAATTTATAAAAGTAATTGTGGTTCCCTCTTCGACCACACGGTTCCCTCCAATTGTTAATAGCTTATAGACATATTGTTGGGTCTTTGTTTCAGAAATATTCCCTTACCAGATTCCTCAATGCCTTCAACAATGGCAGAGTTTCTAATGTACTGAGAAAGTTTTAAAAAATTCAGAGAAACATTCAGAGATATTTGAAAGCTACAGCACAATCAAAAATCAGCAGTTGACCACAGCAAATGTTTTACAATCTTCTGTAGTATGTCATGAAATGATTTATGATAACTTTTGTGTCATAAAATGTTTTATAAAATTTGCCAAAGTTCAATTCTACATGAGTCATGGATCCTGGATTTTGAATGCATTCTGTAAAAGTTAGCCCATTGGAAGTACTTTGGTTGAAAATGTTTTGCTGTATGATGCACTATTTTTCTAAGGTGAGTGTTACAGACACAAGAGTTTTAGTAATATATACGTAGATATTCTGCTGATCCTACCAAATCAGGACCATGAAACTTCAGGTTTATTAGACAGCCCCAGAGAGATGCAGAATGTTTCCTTGCTGAAGTGTAGTGGTCAGCTACATTTATGCAACCTAAATATACCAGATCTGTATTTTAGTGGTCTGAATATTTATCCAGAGCTCTGTCCAATGAAAACAGAAAGAACACCAGAGAATTGTATTTCTCAGAAATCTTTGCTTCTGGATTATGTTCCTAGAGCTTCCTAGGTATTAGAAAGAGGACAATAGAAAAGTAGGATGCTTAGATATATAAAAATGTCCTGTTTCTCTATTATTAAATTAATGGAAGGAAGAAGATAAGGGGGAAATGGAGAATGATGTTCACACAACACTTAGATGATGATAGTAAAATGTGGAAGAAAGCACTGTATAAGCCTACACTGGAAGCTGAAAAGATTTGCCCCCATGATCATATGGGTATTTATTTCAAGCAAGATTATCAGTAGGACAATATGCAGTATTAAGCCTCTTCTTTGTGTCCCTCTGACTACAATTACCACAACTTACTTCCAATTTGAAGGAGAATGCATAAAAATGTAGTTTGGAAGTAGCAATAGCAATAGCACTTGGACTTATATACCTCTTCACAGTGCTTTACAGCACTCTATAAGAGGTTTACAAAGTCAGCATATTGCCCCCAACAATCTGGGTCCTCATTTTACTGACCTCAGAAGGATGGAAGGCTGAGTCAACTTTGAGCTGGTCAGGATCAAATTGGTGGCAGTCGGCAGAATTAGTCTGCAATACTGTATTCTGACCAATGAGTCACTACAGCAAAAGTAGATCTAGCATAGGTTTAAAAAACAAATGAAACTCTGCAAAACTTTCTCCTATCAGCCCATTTCTCTTAATATAGCCCATTAAATCTGAGGTGCCCACTACAGCTCACCCTTCTCAAAACATCTTATGTGTACCAGAATATTTCTTTCCTCTAAGCAAAGTGAGCTCAGGTAGTATGTCAGACCTTAAACAATATCTGAAAGCTGTATATTCAAGACTGAACAATTTGACTTGGGCCATTTTACCTGTAGCAATATTTATGTGCAGCTCATTGCATTTGGCCGTGGCAGCATGAAATATATCTACAAAAACAGCTTACATGAATACAGAATCTTACATTTTCACAAGCACAGTGATGCAGATAATTTTCTGAGCATTAACTATCTTGGCAAATGTTGCCAAGCCCCCTGTGCCAATAATTTAACAGTGATGCTGTTGAGTATGATTACATCCCTTTTATCTTATAGCCTTCTGTGTTTTTGGGCTGTGCAAAGCTTCGAAAGAATGCTTCAGTTCAATGAAGCTTTGATTGGATCATCCTGCTGAAGCAGATTCACAAATCAAAATGGGGATCTACTTCAAAGCAGCAAACTGTATCATGTGGCTTTGATGTACTTTCTAACCTTTCAAACTTCACATTTGATGGATTTTCTGCCACTTCTGAAGTGGTTATAGACAATATTAAATGTCACAATTTCACTTTTCTACACAGGGAGAATTTTTATGGGATTGAAGGATGTGATGAGCTCTCTGATGGTGACATTGTAGCCAGCCAGTGAGTTTTTGTCACCTTAGACTCTCTATCATACTTCTTTTGGAATAAAGAACCTTTGGAGTTCATTCATATGTTCATAGGTCAGCTTCTTTAATGAGGCCAGCTACACAAGTCTCGGTTTTGTTCATAAAGTTACATTTCTCTGCTGGTTTTGCCAATGTACCTGGGCATTCTGGTTATCTATCATAATCTGCATATGGGTTCAAAAAGTGCGCTTTCTTGGGTCAAATATTACTTTGAAGTGATACAGAATTGGGACTGTATCCCAGCAACAAAACCAGCATAAGTGCTGGCTAAAATGTTTAATCTTTTTGAATGATAGGTGACAGCAAGGCTATGAATGCAAGTTCTTCTGTGTTATTCTTTCTCTCTATTTCTATTTCTGATGTTTCTATCTCACTGCACTAGTCTGCTTCTGCTGCCTCTTCTATTTAAATAATTAATTAACACAGAATATTGTCAGCAAACCACAATCATGACACACCAAGTCTCGCCACTGAGAAAGCTCCCTTTCTAGAAGGAGCAATTCTTATCAGTCAGCTGTGTCTATGCTTCTGGTGTCCCACCAAATTTAGAGTCCAGACATAGCAAAGCTAGACCAATCTAAAAATTGTAAGTTGATTATCATCCTTGCAAGTCGAGATTGACAAAGGTGTTACCGCTACCAAAGCCAATGATGAGTTGCTTTTCTGGGAGATGTCAAGCTTAGTCATCCTCTCTAGCACTCTAAACCAGTAAATTGTATGCCAAACCTTTTCAGAAAATAAATGCAAAGTAATAACTTACTTTTAAGCATTTTTAAAGCAGTTTTTTTTAAATGTTGAATTGGACACCTGCTGGATCAATTGAATACAATTTAGTTCAAAAGTTGCTATGATGTTTCCTCACCTCTAGTATAGATGTCTTAAAAGAGAGGCAGGGAGAAATATAAAGTTTACTATGGTGAAACCTTTAAATATATCCATCTGAAATTAAGCAGCATTAAGAACTTATAAGGTCAACTATCATATTTGGCTAAAAACACAGTTGCCAATGCTTGAAGCTTCTCCATTGTAATATATAGACATTGAATGATTGATTGTTGGTTGGTTGATTGCATTGCATTGCATTGAAATGTAAAGCACCTTGGATTAAATCAATGTACTCTTGAATCTCAAATTGGAAGTAGAAATGAATCATGTTCTCTTTGAATCTTGAATTATCAGTTAAAGCAGATTCACACAGTTGTACAGTGCTTAGTTCTGCAGCAATACACCACAAATAAGCTTCTGTAAATCTTTGGTATCTCTTAGCATTAAAATGTGTAACAGTACTGTGCACAAAAATATGTTATAGAATCTCTTCTAATTTATTTTCAGAAATGGAAACTATATCCATTACTGCTGAGATTATATTTGCATGGTAGAACATAATCCTGATATGAAGATGAGAATGTATTTGGTTTGGAAGTAAGCAACAAACTGTATTTGATCCTGATATAGGAAGTGGGCTAAAATGGAGTATTAATCCATTAAGCTCCATTTCCCGATGCCATACATTTTTTTATGTGAACAGTCACAGAAGTATTATTCCCCCAAGTCTACCTGACTAGAAAAAAAGCTAGAAAAAAGAATTTCTTCCAATCTATGCCTTCTCAACTCCAGAAATGTATCTCCAATAAACTAGTAGAAACTACTCTACACCTACTCCTATAAATTTTGTTTTGAATAAGTCATGTATCAAACAGCCAGAATTTTACTAGTCAACTAACTGGACTAGTTGAAATTCCCAATATTTTATTTCTTTGTTGCTCATTTGTAGTTTTGATCTAATGGTTAGCCTCCATGAAACAGAACTGTTAGTGTTCAAATTTAATGCAATGAGCATAGAATTTTCTGATTTCCCCCAAATTGTGGCAATTTTGCCATTTAGCACTTTCAAATTGATGAAAGAAACATCTATAAATCACTTACTATAATAGAAGAGAAAATGGTCAAAAGGTTTGCTTGGCTTTCAAATCACACACAGGCAAGGTGAAAATAGTATTTAATAAATGGTGGTTGGATGGGCAATAATAACAGTTAATGTGTCTTGGGGTTTGCAAAACTACGGTAGAGTAGTTTTGTGAATACCACCACCATCCACCCAATCTTTTGAAGGATTGCCTTCAAAAGTGAAAATGTGGAAGATATCTAAAGATATTGAATATATGAATCCAGTATATATCCAGTTGAAGAAATGAAAACTAAAGCTAAGAGTAATTAATTACAATGTAGACACTGTTTCTCAAACTTGGCAACCTTAAGATGCGTGCACTTTGAGATGCTGGCTAGGGAATTCTGGGAGTTAAAGTTCACATATCTTAAAGATGTCAGATTGAAAAAAACATTAGTCTAGAGCAAAGAGCAGGAGGTCCAACATATATTGACTGAACTGGAAGAGTTCAGTCAATATATTGTAGAAAAGCAGCCAGAGTATAAAAGCAGCTATTGTAGAAAAGCAGCCAGAGTATAGTGTAGTACAAGCATAGGAAAATAAGAGTGGGGCTGCAGCAACAACAATAAAACGAAGTTCTTCTGAAAGATTTCATAACTTTCCTCCGTTCAAAGGAAGGTCCCCATATGTTTCTGATGATGTCCGTAAGAGAACACAAAGATGTGGACTTTAAGAAGTCACTCATTCCAAGTTTGGTAAAAGCCAAAATGGCAAAATTATACAACAGTATCCCAGAAAGAGGGGATGATATTTATGCTGTATTTAAAGAAATTGCCTATAAGGAGTTTCAGCTTGGTAATATTGCTCAGAATCTCACAGAATAGTTTAAGACCTTAATTCCTCAGCAAAGAAAGTCCTTGAGAGAGTTTGGAGTGTAACTAATGCAACTGTTATATGCATATTAAAGCCAGGATATACTAAATATGGTTCAAATATGGTTCATTTGTATGAGGATAATGCCTGCTTTCTACACCTATCCCTAATGAAGTGTTATTCCAATCTGCACCTTAACAAAAAAAAACACCTTTGGGTAATATGGTAGAGTTGTCATAATTGTTTGAGGTGTGGCATCTGCACTGATAAAGTGAAATCTTAAAACGAAAACACCATATGGTTTAGTACTTCACTTTTCCATTTTCTGCCATTTCTGCAGCATATTTGAGCTGTCAAATTATATAAAATGTGCTAAATGAATCATGAGTTAAATGTGGGAGGTGTAAGGGTATGAAAAAAGATATTCTTGGTTTTTGAATCAGTGGCCAATATGCTTTTTCACTGACAATAAGTACATTCCCTAGCAGGATGAATCAAAGCTTCAGCATCATCAACCTAATGTGGAAGACTTAAAACTATTTCATAGCATAAGATTTGAGTATTATTGCTAGAATGCTATGTATGATATGCCATATGCTAAATAAATAAATAGGTATTATTACCAAGGGTTCTCTATATATTTGAAAAATATTGAGCAATTTGCTCTTTTATCCAAGGCTTTAATATGCACATGAATAGTTTCCTTGAGTGCAACATGGAAGTAAATTAGGCAACATATTAAATGTCTTTTTATTTAGTTCAACATAATCAAGTAGCCACTGTTGTTTGTTCAATGTCAGAATCTTGGATAACCAAATTAGAAAAGAATTCAAATGAGTGCCTTCATCCATGGATGGCCATTCATCATAGGTATGTCACGTTATTACAAACAAAATGCTTCGTATATTATTTGTGTTACAAATATGACAAGGGACATGTCTCTTCCTGATGGATCTTCTTTGGTGATAAATGTCTATGATATGTAGTTGCATACAAGAATTATTTTAATATTTGTTACATACTATACTACTATATATATATATAGTCTGTCTCTCTGTCTCTCTCTCTCTCCCTCCCTCCTTCTCTCCCTCCCTCCCTCTCTTCCTCCCTCTCTTCCTATAGTAAAATTTGTTGCTAACTATATTTAATGTTGTGGCTTAGATATACTTTTAGTATTTCATAGCTAGCATTAGAAGAAGGGACAGTGAATATCCGTATAAATGAATAAAGATAATAGGTAGATAATATGCAACCCTTGATCCCCCAAAATACTTGGGAATTCTTGATGGAACTTTAAATGTAATACTAACAGAACAAACCTGCTATTTTATGATGAGATATTTGCAAATGAAGAGTAACTGTTACACACCTATATGACTTCCCATTAGCAACACTCAGAGCCTGCTTTCTTTCACCCTGAAACATAATATCTGTCACATTTTATTACTTAATTGAAATACACATGAAGTGAGAGAGCTGCAATTATCTGCAGCTTGCAAAGCCTTTTTATGTGAATAACATTCCATATTCTCTTTCCAGTTCTGTATTTATGTTCATTGTTCAATTTTTCAGGAACTTAGCTATCATAAGACTGCAGATACTTTTTGTCCCTTTTTTATGTGATGGGGTGGGAATTGCCAGTCCTTAGTCTGTCATTTCATTGTCTTTAATACTGAGGTATCTTTTACCTAATTCAAAACTATTGAATTTAATAATTGTTTAAAGTCATTTCTCCTTTAAGCACTAGAAGGATTCACATTTTTCTGTTCTTGTTTTTATTTTAGATTTCTGCATGTGGTATTTAAATGAGATATCATTTTGTTGCATATCTAACCCATCTCCGTAGCTAGATGGGTGTCTAAATGCTTAGTGCTATTTAACTGTCACACTATTCTGCCCCATTGTCTGCATTATCTAAAACAAATACGGTAGCAACTAATTCTGCAGTAGGCAGAATTAGTCTGCAATGCTGCATTCTAACCAATGTTCCACTACAGCAAAAGTAGAACTAGCATAGGTTTAAAAAACAATGAATCTCTTCTTGTTTTTATTTTCAATTTCTTGTCAGCTAAATTGTCCTGCAACCAACTGCAATGGTGAAAAGAAAAATAAAATGGCCACTCTTTTGGAGATCATCACTGCTTTATCACCCACTAGCTGATAACCCAGCGTTGCCTGAGTATAGTTGGGGCTGACACTGTTAGTAGCTGTCTGTGTGAAGGTTTTCCTTTCCTTTCCTTCACTTCCTTTCCCTTCCTTTGTGTTCCTCATTTCCTTTCCCCTTCCCTTCCTCCTTTCCTTCCTCCATTCCTTCCCTTCCCTTCCTTTCCCTCTTTCTCCTTTCCTTTTCTTTCACCTTCCCTTCCCTTGTCTTCCTGCTTTCCTTTCATGTCCCCTTCCCTTCCTCCTTTTATTTCCTTTCCCCTTCCCTTCCGTTAGTCCTTTCCTTCCTCCTTTCCTTTCCTTCCTTTGTATCTTCCTCCTTTCCTTTCCCCTTGGGTTCCCTTTCCTTCATCCTTTCCTTCATCCTTTCCTTTCCTTTCCTTCCTTTGTATCTTCCTCCTTTCCTTTCCCCTTGGATTCCCTTTCCTTCGTCCTTTCCTTTTCCCTTCCTTTCCTGTTCACTTCCCTTCCTTTCCTTTCCCCTTCCTTGCCTTCCAATGCAGCCTACAATTCCCAGCATTCTTTGCCCTATTTGCATGCCTTGCTTCTATTGGCTGGAAAACCTCCGATTTGCATACATCGTCTGTATTGGCCATTGGTGCCTCTGTGGCTGCAGAGGCCTCTGCACATGTGCAGTAGAACTTGGCAGTGAAAAGTTGGTGGGGTTGTCCACTTTGGGACCCTTTTTCAGGGGCAAAGACCCCCCAAATGCATTTGGGACGCCCGCAGTGCTGATCTTACAATGGTAAACTGTGTATGTGCCAAGTTTGGGCAAGATTGGTTGTTCCTTATATGAGCGTATAGAGCACATACACACACACTCACCCCACCACATTTCTGTTTTATAGATACAGAAAAAATAAGGACATGGGCTGTGAATGGCAATTAAAGTGGATTATTGAACCTAGCTAATGTGAAAGCTATCTTTTCTTTTGGGCAATAGATAGAGGAAAGATAGAAGGCTTCTAAAATAAGTGAGCTGAACAATTCTGAGCTGAAACATAGATGTTTCTGAAGGTCTTGGCTTAAAACCTGCTGTTCTGGCTCTTTCAGAAACATCTTTCAAGGCCAAGTGGGCTCAGATATTAAGAACCGAAGCAACACTCTACTGGATTGGGCCCATCTAATCTAGTGGTTTGTTCTCACAGGGACCAATCAAAAGCACAAAGAAGTTCCCTAGCTTCCCAGCAGATTGCTTTCAAAGGCAGTTATGGTGTAATTAAAACTAATAGTCATTGGTCCGGGACTTATATAAATTGGTCCGACTCTTTTTTAAAGCTGTCAAAGCCTGGTAACTATTCCAAAGCTGAATCATGCATTGGTTTTAAAGAAAAGAATTATCTGTCCTGATTCTTCCAGGATTCAGTTTCATTGGCTGATCTTCAATGTACACTTATCTATTTTAGGTATATCATGCATAATTTGGGTACACCTTAATCATGTCCCTTTTATCTGCCTCCATTCTCCAAAAAGCTCCAAATGTAGCAATTTTTGCGGAAAATCTGTTCCAGCACTTAGATTATCTTAACTGACCTCCTCTGAACCACTCTGCTGTATTCCTTATGAGGGGTTGCAACCAGAACTGCACACGGTACTCCAGATGTGGTTACACCGCCGATTTATATGTGGGCATGTTGAATAATAAAGCAAAAAAAATTAAATATGGCTTTATACCACTTATCTATGAAGATATAAATTTATCTGACAGAGTCAGGTAGGCAAAGGAATTCCAAAATAGTTTAATCTCAGCCACTGTTTTAAATAATAGAGGTGCACACACACCTTTATTAAAAACCAGATTCTTGTCTTTATGAAGACGGTACATCAAGATTCAAGCTTGCTAATCAGGATCCTTAAATTGTTTGACTGAACGACTTTGAAGGGTATTGTGATATTTGCCTCCATGTGCCATTGATAAGAACTTGTGGCCTTGTTTGTAGAACTGAACTATTATCAGAAAGATATTTAAAAGATTTTGGCTCATATAAAGATGGCCATTTTTTCTTCCTTCCAAAATGTGAAAACATTGAAAACAACTCCACGGCATTTGAATGATATAGTTTGGCTATACACTGATACAAACAGTGTTCTTGAGAATGTCGCTTCTTTGGTTTTGTTTTATCAATAAGGCCACTCTGCAATAAAAGACAGATTATGTGGATCATTTTCTCAGCCATAAACAAGTCAAGCAGGCCATATCAAACTTGCACCACATAGTATAAACAACAATAAAAACAAATAGGTTCTGTAACATACTTGTTTCAGTTCTTTTTGAATCAATTAAAAAACAGAAAAGTACCACATTGAACTTGCATTGTATGGTTCTCATGAATCCCTAGTATAATTATTAGGTAACATTACTATTCTAGGAGTTTAATGCATTAAAGCCAAGTTGTGAACTGGCACTTGAGTCAAGGGATAAGTCATATGTATTAACTATGCATGTATTTTTATTTCAGTCTCTGCTAAAATGTAAGGCTTAACAAAGGAACTTTAACTGTTTTAATATCAAGGTGCTAAGTTCTTCCACAAAGGAGACTATCCTAAGCCTAATACAACTGAGGCATCAAAGCAGAGACAGATGATATAAAATACTACAAAAGCTGCACTCCAGTCCTTATCAGTTATAGCCAGTACGGCAACTGATGAAAACTGATGGAAGCTGCATTCCTGTGGTGTTGCAATCTGGCGAGTCATATACAATCTGGTGAGTCATATACACTCCTCTACTAATCTATATATATAAAGCAGAGGTTGTAAGTTTCTATGTCCTCTATAGAAAAGTTTATTTCAAGCTGGAGAATCCTGAATTTTCCCATACAGGTAGTTTTTGACACGGAGA